>JANAVB010031217.1:0-110000 GCA_029216955.1 Iris pallida | reverse complement strand
TACAAAACCATATTAAAACAATTCTAATATTTACAAAATGATATTTTAACAATCTAATTAATTGCAAAAGTCAATTAAAATATTTTAGAAAATTGCAAATTGATATTTTTGTATTTAAAACTTATTTAAAACTCATTTAAAAATTCTAGAAAAATTCCTAAAAACCATAATAAATATTTTAAGGCTAAAAATGACATAAAAAGCTAATTAACACTAATCAAATAATTTTTGAAAAACAGGGGCTTACAATACTCCCAATCTATAGTGTCTTAATTGACGTACAAAGCAGGATACTCTCAGTCGAGATTAGTCAATTCCAGTATCGATCTCATCTCCTAAAGAATACAAGGTCAAGTAGACTCCTATAAATCGTAGTACAATACAAGATACTCCCAATTTATAGTGTCGCAAGTCAAGTCAATCAATCAATCAATATATACTATAGGTCGTAGTACAATATAAGATACTCCCAATCTATAGTATGTCTCAAGTCAAGGCAATCAAGAAATATCAAGATAAGAATCGGCTATAGGTCGTAGTACAATGTAAGATACTTCCAATCTATAGTATATCTCGACTGTAGTACAATGCAAGATACTTCCAGTCAAGAATGGTCAAGTCAAGGACAGATATAGAAACTGACAACTCAATCACGAGACGAGGTAACACGAAGAGACCAATAATCTAACAATGTCAAATATCCTATACGTGCACGTAATATAGAACAAGTAAAGCAATCAAGGACGAATCAATCACGATATGGAATCATGTGACAATATGAGAAAGAATACAATAAAGAAAGAGGAAACAATATAAATATTGTATATGTTCGACAAGGTATACTTGCCTGGAGGTTGCACGCAGATCCAACAAAATATCATCAACTGATAAGCCATAAAATCCACATCATCACAACTGTCTCCAAAAGCTGAAACAGATATTGCCAACATTCTCAGAATAGTCAAATTAGCTAGGATTGCCTGTCCTTAAGTTCAATTCTGGACACAGGAGTAAAACGGTAATTTCGGACAAAAACGATGTTCGCCGTTAGACCCACTTTGTACCGAAAATTGTGCCAGGGTCAATAGTCTCTAAAGTCGTCAAACTATATGTCTACAGGTCCAATTTTTCGATACGAACCCAACCGTATGTCCAAAGTAGGATTCCGGCGGACCGTGCACAAAATCACCCGTTGAGTCGAACCGTGGGGCCCACAAAACGGCAATCCGATCAACTGTCTCAGAATCGGACCAAACTTGGCATACAGGACCAGAAAAATGATACGGTCATGTTGGCGCAAGTTTCGTCTCAATCTGACGGACGTGCACAAAGTAATTGGGAAGTTTGCACAGAGGCCGATACGGTAAATTTTGACAGATACGTATCAAATTCGTCGTGCACACGCGACCAATTTAAATTCCGTCAAAGCCCACACGTTCACGAAGCCGTTACGCACCTTTCGATGCTTTCGGTTCACGACCACGTCGCCCGGATTGGCGGGACGCACGTGGTGTCGGAGAAATTTCTATATTTCCAAACTATTTTTGCCAAGTTTTTCTTGGTTTTCAAACTAATTTATCTTATTATACAAATAACTAAAATTAAAAGTAACAGTAGGATTTTGATCCTGGTCATGTTGTCTTTAAAAACGTTCAAGTAGTTTTCTAAAATAATCATCGGATCGGCGATTTATCGCCTTCCAAATTAGGGTTCACGAACGCGAAATTCTGTCCTGTTCGAGACAGTTTTCGTCAAACTTCGTGTCAATTTTTAAATCAATTTTGATTCGATCTAATGCTAAACTATCCCATGGATTTGAAAAGGTATAGGTTAGGTTCGAACCTGAAAAATCGGTTCGACAATCGTCGATCGGTCGTGGAGGAATCCCTGCGTGAAACTGGCTTCACCTACTGTCCTGCAGTCATTACAGTCCACGGTTGCTGCCTTCCACACGCGCGCGTACGGCCGACTCCGGCGCTCGTACGGCGGCACGCGGCTGTGGGATTGATCGCCAGGCGTCGGAGGACGGCGGAGGGTTGCTAGGGTTTCGGTTTCCTCTCGCACGCTCGCTCTCGGTCTCTATCTATATATATATTGTATGTTCTGTTCGTAACCGCCGAGGGGGCTTACTGGCTTAGCACTCGGTTGGGTTTTGAACACAGTTGGAATGGGGTTGGGCTTGAGCCTGCCCTACTCGGGTTGAGGCTTAGGCCTGTGGGTCAGGATGATGTGGGCTCGGTCTTCCCCTACCATGGCTAAACACTAGTCAAAGCACGCTACTGCACTATCCGTGCCATGATTCCTAGCCGTCTTGTACTTCAAAACTCATCCGTGGCTAAAGTCATCTATCGCAATAATGAATTAAATTAATTATCTATAAAATTCTAAAAATCACCATTTAAATCAAATAAATAAAATAAAAAATATTTCAAGAATTTTCGGGAAGGAGAGCTACACTCGCTCCTTACAACGCGACTCTCTATTAGCTAAACATTCTCAAACTACTTCTTCTTTCTCATGGATGATAATATTAAAATAGTATGCTCACATGGTGGTATAGTAAATGGGTTATCTTACGAAGGAGATGACACCCAATTTTTTACAACTTATCGTCATATTACTTTAGAAAATTTACGCAATTTAATTTTTGCACATTTTTCTATTAATTATCAATTTATTTTAAAGTATGTTTTTGGTTCCACATGTTTATTGATGATGGTGAAGAAGCATAAAATTTTATTCTTGAGATTAATTTGCAATCACCATATATTAGTTTATATGTTACTCAAGTATCATCATTTGCTAATAGAACTAATGATGAACTTGTTTCTAATTACCAACATGTTAACACGGGTGCTAGTTCTTCTTCTCAGACAATTACTCCCTTACTAGATGATGATGATGATGATGATGAGGACAATGAACATAGTGACGATTTAATTAAAAATACCGGTTACGAGATAGATGATGATGATATTGAAAATTCTAATACTCCTGAGTTATTTGTAGGACAAACATTCGACAGTCGTTAAAAATTTAGAAGTTTTATAAGTAGTTTAGCAATTCAGCATAATTTTAGTTGTTCAGTTAGTGCTATGAATAATTCCCATGAAATTATATATACTTGTGATCAACAGAATTGTAATTGGAGAGTATATGTCAAATCCATAGGAAAAGGACAAATAGTTAACGTTAGTACACTAGAAAGTCGTCATTCTTGTTTATGTGGACTTACGTCAGGATGTCATCGACTAGCTACCGCTGCATGGGTTAAGACAAGAATAGTTGATTTAATTAGAGATAATCAGTCCTATAGTGCGTCACAAATTGTGAAAGATATATTCAGGGAACATCGTATACATATTACATACTCTAAAGCATGGAGAGCCCGGGAGATGGCATTACGTGAAATAAATTGTAGTTATGTTGAGGCATATGCTGGCCTTGAGGAATATGGTTTTAGAATTATGGAGTCGAATCCAGGTAGTCGACGTTTTCTTAAGACTTTCGAAAGCAACAAATTTGATAGAATGTTTATTTGCTTCAAGGCGTGCATTGATGGATTTTTAAGGGGTTGTTTACCTATTATTAGCACTGATGCCATTTTTCTTTCATCCAAATATCAAGATATTTTATTTATTGCTTGTACTCATGATCCTAATTATCAATTGTATCATATTGCTTATGCTGTTGTTGAAGGTGAAAATATTGATTCTTGGTCTTGGTTTTTAAATGCTCTTAGAATATCATTTGAAAGTTATTTTAATGATTGGAGTAGAATTTTATTTACATCTGATAAGCAAAAAGGATTAATACACGCTATGCGGGATATTTTTCCAGAATCGTCTCATTTTTTGCATTCAATATTTTAAGCAGAATATGAAGTCTATTGTGAAGGAAAAAAAATTTCATCGATTGTTAGACTCGTTTGCTAGATCGATCGTATAATCCAACAGATGCACAATACTTGTTCAAAATAATTAAAGCTGAGAACATGATGATATACAACTAGCTTGTTGGTACAAATGATGAAAATCGTCATTTTGCATATTGGATTACAGCATATGCTCATTGTTTTAGATTAGATATTAACACTTCTAATCTTGCTGAATGTTTTAACAATGGATTAAGAGCTTACGTAATAAACCAATAACGACACTTTTCGATAGTATTAGAGCCAAGATTATAACACTTCATGATAAAAACAGAAACCACGCTAGGAATTTTGACACGAGTTATTGTCCAAAGATGTTAAAGACTATGACATCTATTACCAACGAGAGACATCAACTTCAAATATTACGAATTGATAGTTATTTGTTTGAAATATTAGACTGTGCATCGAGTAGAACATATGTTGTACGGTTAGATGAAAAATCTTGTTCATTTTAAGGTGGTATCATACTTACATACCATGTATACATGTATGTTTTGCTTGTCAATATTGTACTCATAATATTGAAAGTTATTATCCGATAATATTTTCTATTGACAGATTGAGAGCCAGTTCCTTACAACATTCAAGCTGCTTTGGTTAGAGAAAAATTGGAGTTCCAAATGTCAGACGCAAAGCTGCAAGGCCGAAGAAAAACTGTATCAAACTATATGAATCATCGACAAGAGAACTTCGTTGCGGCAATTGTGGTTTGATGGGACACAACAGAAAAAATGTACAAGTCAACCAAGAGAGTAAAACATTGTAGTACCAAAATATTGAAGAAAAATCACATTAAACATTGTATTTTTTATTGTAGTACAAACTTTCTAAATTTTAACTTTTAATGCCTTTGGGCAAGTCGTTTGTAATGCCTTCGTTTTACATGTCTGAGGCCTAGTCGGGCTCTTCTCTGTTCTGTGGTCTACCCCACTCTTCTTTGATCCTCTTCCACTCCTTTTTCGTCTCTATTTTCTTCCTCGACCTCTTGAGTAAGCATCGAAGCTGACGGGGACATAATCAACTGTGAGTAATATGACATGTCATCAAACGAATATGTTGTGACAGTGTTGATTTGCTGAGTCGCTATGCGTTGATAATATGGCTGAAAAGCTGAGAAAATGCCCATTGTTGACTCAAACTTTCTCCAGCGTAGTGCTGGCTAGTGTACTCTGGAGCGTACTGCTGGCTAGTGTACTTTAGAGCGTACTGCTCGCTGGTGCCCTCTCCAGCAGCGCCCTCTTCCGCCTCGTCCTCTGGATCGTCCACCCTATGACGTCGTGAACGTCTAAGGGGCACAGTGGCACCCGGATAGTCGGATGGGATACGTGTATGCAATGGAGGCATATCAGGATCTCGTCCAAGACTCTGTGAATCTACATGAGATAAAATATCATGCATCCACTCCCGCCCATGCGGCCAAAAATAGCTCTTTGGTTCTTAGTTATATTGTCGGCCCATAATTGCCTGAAATTTGAAATCTATAAATTAAATTTGTGATCATATATCTCTAATTTTGAATTAGTATTATAAAGTCGTACCGCTTCAGATATGCCATCAATAAAAGCTTGTACACTAGATTCATCTACGACTTTTGACTTGAACCGTGGCTCCTCAAATTTGTATGCTCTATTGGCTATACGAGGCGCTCTCCACCATTGTCTATAAGCCAAGTCGCCTTCATCTGCATTTCGTAAAACTAATCATAAAACAAATACATTTGTGTATGATATCCGTCCAATTATACTAGTAAGTTAGAACTTACATTCATCACTGTGCCTTATCCGGGGCAGATCTGTCACACTATAATCCTGGAATCGCCTATACCAGGAAGCTCTAGCACTATCGATTATGTTTCTTGCATTGGCTATGTCATAACTCATGCAAGGAGGGTCATCCGGGATTATCTGCCTATAATCGAATTGTCGGAGAACACGGTCTGTTGGATGATACATAGTGTAACGATCGTATACAATATAAGATTTGTGTAGGCTTAGATCGTACGTTGTTCTTTTTATTTCTGGAGCATTTTCATCATCCAAGCAGGGTATCCACATAACCTATTGGATGACAATTTATAGGATAAATTTGTACAAATCTATTAACTGGATTGACAATTGTAGTGTAAAAAACTGCTAAATTTAGTAGTTACCTCATTCCTCTGCAATGTATCAAATTCTGCCCGGTACAGTTAAATATCATTGTGTAAATTATGATGTGGGTCCACTACATTTGTTGTCTATCGTGTAGCAAGCAAAAAAGTTTCAACATCACTTAGAATGCTGGTTACAGTTCGACCAATAAAAAAAATGCTCGTATTACCATACCTACGATAGAAATGATACTGTTTGCCATTAAATTGTTTGATTGAAAACTTTAATACAAACAGAACAGTGTTACAATGTAGGACTTAGATGTAGTCCTAGGAGTACACTTTTGTTTAAGCTGGGTCCTTAGTGCCAATGGAGCGAGTGGTAATGCGTTGACTCCGTTGACCGGCTGACGACGGTTATCGGTTCTCTGAAGGTGTGGATTGCTCTGGGTGCTGGAGCTTGCTGAGAGGAGAAAGACGTTGAGTGTCTGTATCTGCCTCTCTGATGATTCCTTGTATGTTCGTTGTGAATTCTGTGTGTGTGTGAAGGAGAAGATCCCTCTATTTATAGTTTTGCAGGCTGGCTGCTCATGCGCGCATGTAGGATGCGCCGGTGTGTGGGGACGCCACGTGGAGGTTGCTGATGGAGGCGCATAGATGATGAGCCCTGATTGAGGGGAAGAACTCTTCATACTGCTGTTGTGAGCCGGCACGTAGCAGAGGAGAAGATCTTTCTGTTACTGAAATCTTGGACGAGTTGAGTCAAAGGACACGTGTCATCGACCCATGGCTTGAAGATCTCGGATTTGGGGGGGTAGTGATCTGGTGAGCTGTGCCTTGGATCTGGGCGCAGGAGGAGGCTGCGGCTCATAACCTTTAAGAGTTACAAACCATTTAGGGCGCATGGCTTTTAAGGTGCATGCAGGTAACCTTCCTTCTGTCTTTCGGGATCAGAGATCAGTCTGGGGCGCATGGCTTTTGAGGCGCATGCAAAGCTTCAACTGGAGACTCTTCTTCTGTCTTTAGGGATCAGTGAAGGGTCTGAGGCGCACGACTTTTGAGGCACATGCTGGTTTGGACGCATGGCCGTAGAGGCGCATGCGGATGGCCACGTGGCAGTAGCCGTCGGAATAGAGTCATGATGATGCTGACATTGCCGACGCTTCGTTCTCTGAAAAAAGCTGTCAACTGTTCAGACTTTGGGAAGCGTGCTGCCAACTCTGGTGTCAGTTCAGTATTTAATGTTTGTGACGTTCGATGGACAGCTGAGTGGGCACATTGGTTGGTGTTCCACTCGGCATGGAGATGTGAGGGGGGGGCGCATCCTCTGTGATGCGCCGGGTACTGTAGGGCGCGTCTGTGTGATGCGCCTGATGCTGGAGGGCGCGTCCGTGTGATGCGCTGTTTGGCTGGCGCATTCGATATGTCCTTTAATGACGCGGCTGTCTCGCTCCTCGAGTGCTATAAATAGTCGTTTGGCTGAATTCGAGGCGTCGGGTTCATCCATTTAATGCAAATTCATTGCACAGAATTCGGAGAGTCATCCACTTGGCGTATGGGTTTGATTTGCTCGGCCTATAAATAGTGGCATGGAGAGAAGGTTTGCTCCTCGTTCCCTCATATACTTCCAACATGAACTTGGATACGCGGGTGCATTCTGTTGACGAAGTGCTCCCGAGGGTGAAGATGAGACGTCGTGCTGTCTTCGATGCACTTGAAGGTGACTGTTACATCTAAAAGACGGAGTCGAGGGCTTCTGAGGCAGGCGGAAGGTGCCTGTTGCATCCAAAGATAGGGATGTTCGGGCCTCGTCTCCGTTGTTCCGGAAGAGCCGTAGATCGAAATGGCGGTGCTAGGCTCTCTCTTCCTTCAAAGTGGGTACCGCCCACTTTGATTGTGTTGAAAGCTCCTTGTGCCATAATTTCGATCACGGTCTTCCTTGGTCTTTGGAGGCTCTTTCGAAGCCTCCCCTGGCCACAGCTTTGCCATGCTCTTCTCTTCCTAGGTTCCAGCCAGAGGGTTAAATGCTTTGTATGACCCTGGCTGGAAGAGCAGCACATAACTGGGCTCTGCTCGGCCAGGTGAGCCTGGTTGAAAGAGTTGTACATGACTGAGCTGCTGAAGGGATGCACATAACTGAGCTGGATGCACATAACTGAGCTGCTGAAGAGATGGTGGGATGCGCCTGGCTGGAGGCGCATGGCATTTGCTGCGCCTAACTGACAGCGCATGGTGACTGTTGCGCCTATCGGAAGGCACATGGTGGCTGCTGCGCCTATCTGGAGGCGCATGGTGGCCGCTGCGCCTATCTGGAGGCGCATGGTGGCCGCTGGCTGTAGATCTAGGATCTTTCTTTTGTAGAAATTCTCCTTTGTACAACCTTTTCTAGCCATGTAATAGACTTTTATATATAAATAAAAAGTCCTTCTTCGAATGGCTTATTTGATTTTGCTGTCTGAGTTCTGGCGCATATAGTGCCTGGCGCATGGGCTTTCTTGCTGTGAAATTCCATGCTTCTACAAGACCCCCTTCAAAGTTTTCAAAACTTTTGAATAAGTTTTGGAATACTTTGAATAAGAAGCATGGAGGTCAGGGCGCATGATTGTTAGGCGCATGCTTGTTCGGGCGCATGCTCCTTCCAGTTGATGATGATGACGGTGGAAACTCGAGCTGCATTGGAAGCTAATATCGCGGATATCGACACCCAGATGCGCCGCCTTGAAGACCAACGGGCCCGACTCCAGTTAGAGGTCGAGCGTGTCCGGGCTGAACATGCAGCATTCAAGAAGGATGAAGCGACTTTTACTCAGCGGACTCTTGCCTTGGCGCAGCAACGACAACAGCTTGATGAGAAGCATGCAAGTGATACTTTCGCTGGGGCCGTTGAATTGATGCGCCAAGAAGCAGAGCGACGAGTCCTGGCGATGGTGGAGGCCCGCGCAGTCGACTTAAAGCTTCGAGTCAGGGAGCTCTCAGCCCATCCTGGGGAGATTCAGGGACCATAGCTTTTCCCTTTTTCTTTTATGTTCTTTTGCAACCCTTACTGGGGGATGATGTAGCTTCTTGTACTCCTTTTTTCAGAAGAATAAAGAAGTCTACAACCTTTTTTGTGATGTGTTCATCTTTTGTTGTTATGAACTTGATAATTTGTGTGGACCTATTATCTTTTGCGCACCTTGGTTTTCAGGTACAGATAATAAGTTTGAAGGAACCATTATGTTTGCTCAGAGGTAATGTGGACATGGCAATCATTGGGTTCGAAATGATAGAATCTCCCTACTCATAGGTATTATGGACGTGGTAGGAATGATCTTGGGGGATACGCTGAACAACTCAGAGGTTATATGGACGTGGAAGTTCTGCAATAAATGTACAATAACGCAGGGGTTGTTTGTACAAGATGTTTACTCAGAGGTAATGTGGACGTGGTAAACATGAAGGGTAGCATAGGCTTACGAAGTGTAAGATTCTGCTTTATAGGGTGTAGAGACAACTCAGAGGTAATATGGACGTGGTTATCTTTCTACTGGAAGATGCCACGGAACAGCTGGGTTCCGGAGGCGTATGAGTTTGTGGAAAGAGGTTGTTTGAGGAAGTACATGTCTGGAGGATGTCAAGAATAGTACTTCTTTAGGAACTTGCCGTTGATGGGCATCATGAACAAGTCCCCATTGGGTTTGGCGAGGCGGTAAGCACCGTTTGAGTATACCGTCTCTATGATGAAAGGTCCTTCCCACTTGGGCTCGAACTTTCCTGGTGTCTTGTGGGTCAACACCATTGGTCTTCTGACTGCTAAAACCAGGTCGCCAACTTGGAAAGTCCTCTGTTTGACCTTCTTGTTGAAAGCCTGTGATATTCGGGCTTGGTAGAGCTCGATGCGTTGTTGAGCTAGGAGACGCTTTTCGTCAAGTGCCTCCAGTTCTCGCAGACAACGACGTTGATTGTCCTCTTCTGTGAGTTTGTTTGTGATTGCTACACAGAGCGAAGGTATCTGTATCTCGAGAGGCAGTACTGCTTCGCTCCCGTAGACCAGGGAGAATGGAGTGTTGCCTGTTGGGGTCCGTACCGTTGTACGGTAGGCCCAAAGGCATTCGCCAAGCTTTTCGTCCCAGTCGCGTTTGTTGGATGACACGACCTTTTTGAGCAGCCTAACGATAGTTTTGTTGAATGCCTCAGCCAATCCGTTTGCTGTCGGATTGTAGGCGGTTGAGGCCACGTTCTGAATGCGATTATTGTCACAGAACCTGCTGAAAATGTGGCTGATAAACTGAGGACCATTGTCATGGATGATCCGCCGGGGTACTTCGAAACGGTAAATGACATGGTGTTTGATAAAGCTGACCACCCTGGAGCTTTTTACTTCTGCTAGTGGAACTGCTTCCGTCCATTTGGAGAAGTAGTCGGTGATGGCCAGGATGAAACGGTGTCCTCTCGATGAAGGAGGGGTGATTGGCCCTACAATGTCCATGCCCCAGGCTTCGAAGGGCCAGGAGGCGACTGTAGGATGTAGCGGCTCCGATGGTGTATGTATGAAGTCTGCATGAAGTTGGCACACGTGGCACTTCTTAGCATATTCGACAGCGTCGGCAGCCATGGTTGGCCAGTAGTAGCCCATACGTCGCAGTCGATCTTGCAACTTAGGACCGGGTTGATGAGCTCCACAAGTTCCGTCATGAGCTTCTTGAAGACTTCGGCTGCTTCTTCGTTGGACAGGCATCGAAGGAGGAGCCCATCGAAGGAGCGTCGGTACAGCATTTTGGTAGCTGTATCGTAGTAGAATCGAAGAGAGCGTCTCCTGACTGAGACGGCTTCCTTTGGGTCCTCTAGAAGGATTCCGTAGACAGCGAAGTCGATGAACGAGAACCTCCAGTCCCGGACATTAACCCCAGTGTTCGTCGGCATGGCGTGGGCCACCCACAAGCATAGGTTGTTTCTGGGACAAATCAGATCTCGTCCTTTTACCGTGATATAGTGTTGAGTCCCAAAGGGCGCTGCTAATGAGGCTGCGAGGCCGGCCAGAGCATCGGCCTCCAAGTTTTGTAAACGGGGGACATGTTCAATGAAGAACCCGGTGAAGGTTGAAATGATGTTCAACGCGACTTCATGATAAGGGATTAAATCTTTATGGCGAACTTCGTATTGTCCCCGAACCTGGTTTACGACGAGTTTTGAGTCGCCGTAAGCTTCCAGATGGTCGACCCCCAGCTGTTGTGCGAGCTGGAGTCCCATGACGAGTGCGTTGTACTCGGCAACGTTGTTGGAGCACGGCTTCGAAAGAGAGTACGCACGCTGGATGACCAGCTGATCGGGGGAGACTAAGACTACCCCCACTCCTGCGATGATTTGGCCTTTGGGGCCTGTTCTCGAAGCGCCGTCGAAGAACATCCGCCAAACGGAGCTTCCTTCGGTGACGTTGGATTCTTGGACCTCATCCGGGATATCTTCATAGAGTTTTGAGGATTCTGGGATGGGGTGTGCAGCTAAAAAGTCAGCCAGAGCTTGACCCTTAACAGCTTTTTGTGGCACAAACACCATGTTGTACGGTGTTAGAAAGATCGCCCATATAGCCAGCCGAGAGTTCAATGATCCTGGCTTCGTCATGAGGACTCTGAGCGGATTGACTCGGGAAATGACATAAATTGTCTGACCCGAGACATAATGACGAGTCTTCTGGATGGCAAACACCAAAGCCAAGCACTCCTTTTCGACGGGGTTGTACCGGTGTTCGGCCCCGATGAGTGTTCGACTGAGGTAGTAGATTGCTTGCTCGAAGCCTGTATCGCTGTTTTGAGCCAGCAGAGCGCCAAGTGAATGATCCATGGCACGGACGTAGAGGAGAAATGGTTTGCCGGCGACTGGCGCTACCAGGACTGGTGGGCTTGTTAAGTAAGCCTTGATGTCGTCGAAAGCCTTTTGACACTCCTCTGTCCAGACGTAAGAGACTCCCTTCTTCATGAGCTGAGTAAAGGGTTGACATCTACCGGAGAGGTTTGCTATGAACCTCCGGATATATGCCAGACGTCCCTGTAGGCCCCGAAGTTCTCGAAGGTTCTTCGGAGGGTCCATGTTGAGGATGGCTTTGGTCTTCTCAGGATCAACATGAATGCCTTTCGCTGTGATGACAAAGCCCAAGAATTTGCCGCTAGAAACCCCCAGAAAGGATTTAGCGGGGTTCATTTTGAGTTGATGTGCCCGCATGAGATCGAAGACCGTCTTCAGGTCCTGTAGGTGATCTCCTTTGAGGCGGCTCTTGACTGCGATGTCGTCAACATAGCATTCGACCGTCTTACGAAGATGTTGACGGAAGATGGTGCTCATAGCTCGCTGGTATGTCGCACCGGCGTTCTTCAAGCCGAAGGGCATTACTGTGTAGCAGAAAACACCCTTTGGAGTCCTGAATGACGTGTATTTTGCGTCATCGGGGAACATCTTGATTTGATTGTAGCCTGAATACCCGTCCATGAAGGACATGCGCTCAAAGCCACATGTGTTGTCGATCATCACATCAGTGATTGGAAGCGGGAATTCGTCCTTCGGGCAAGCAGAGTTGAGATCCCTGAAGTCGATACAGACTCGTATCTTCCCGTTCTTCTTGGTGACAGGAACGACGTTGCTACCCAATCCGGGTGTTGTTCCTCACGGATGAAGCCGCTGGTCAAGAGTTTGTCTACCTCCTGATCGATGGCATTCATGATGTCCGGACGGAAGCGTCGCTGCTGTTGTTTGATAGGTTTGGCATCAGGTAAGATGTTCAACCTATGCATTGCGATCTGTGGATCGAGTCTCGGCATGTCTTCATAGCTCCAGGCGAAGACGTTGATATACTCTTTAGCCAGTTGGATTAAAGATTCTCGATCTTCTCCTTCCAGACTTTTACTGATGAAGATGGGTTTGGAAGAAGACCCCTCCCCGAGGTCGATCTGCTCGACTTCGTCTTCGGTAGGAGGTTCTCGAAGCTCAAAACGAGATTCCCATTGTTCCCCTAGGCGTTGGGCCCAGGGTTCTTCTTCAAAGGGTTCTGGCGCTTGGTCTTCGCCTTCACCTTTTTGAGGTTGTGCTGACGTCATATTAGCTGACAGCACTTTCCTGAAGACTGACCCGATACTGGTATCGGAATCCCAAGTCGATGCTTCGGACGAGTGGGAATGTTCTATGTCTTCTGCATCTGAACTCTCTGGGGTTGATGGCGGCGTGACATAGCCTAACCCTCGTCCAGTCCGATTATAATAGTCCTGTGGCTTTCCATTGGGCATCGAAAGCCGGACAGGAAGATGCCGACCCTTGCCGTAGTTTAAGCCTTTGTTGCTTTTCAGGTCGTAGCCCATCTTTTGGATGATGTGCTTTGCCGCATCCGTGTACCGATAGACTTGTACTCTGCCGGTATCAGGTTCGGGCTCGATTGACAGGAGGTCCCGATGACGCTCGACTTTGCCCGAGATGATGGTGCCTTGGTCTCGGCTCCGTAGAGGGACTATGAAGACTCCTTGAGATGGGACTATTCGATTATGGTAGACGGTCATTATTTGTGTTTGCAACGACCGTAGAGCGTTGTCTAATGTATACATGGCATTCCAGTGTGGAAGACAAGAATAATTAAAAGACACTCTATTATTGATAAAATACGAGATCTTATCCCGTGGGATTACATTGTCAAAGGAGGGTGCCTCTACGTCAGCCGAGATATAATCACCAAGCTCCTCATCTGTAAGAACTGGGGGTAGAATAAGAGAGTCCACCACAGCTTTGGGGTCTGAGAGGGTTATATGAGCCTTCTCTGACACCTTGGATGACTGCGGCGGCTTGCCCTTGAGACGCACCTTGAGAGGTGCCTGGGCTGCGCCTCCGATGAGTGGTGCCTTCCCTTATAATTTTGCCACCAGGGGAGCCGATGTTTGAGGTGGCTTTCCCTTGAGGCGTATCTTCAGGGGTGCTTCGCGAGCCGGCGCTTTCCCTGATAGCTTAATGCTCATTGGAGGCGCCTTCTGGGGTGGTTTCCCCTTCAGTCGGATTTTCAAGGGGGCGTCGGGAGTCGTCTCAGGCTCCATGTCCGGTTCTGTTGCCGTCTCTGCCTCATCATCAGCGTCGTTGGCTTCCTCCTCGTCAATGGGCTTGTACAAGTCGGAATCGGTGAAGTAGGCTTCAATCCCTTTGAAAGGATCGATGTCTGCAAACTCCGTCCGGATGACGCCATTGGTGGATACACACTTCATGCACTGGTGGGGCGTGGAGGGCACCACCATGTACTCATGCAGCCATGGTCGACCGAGCAGGATGTTGTAGTTGACCTCGGCATCTACCACATAACAAGTCACCTCAGTTTTGAGGCTGCCAATGTGACACTTCAGTCGGATCTTGCCCAATGGCTCGCTCTTGCTAGCATTGAAGCCACTGATGGTTGTATTGGAGGGCGCCAGCCGGTACATCGGGATCCCCAGCTTAGATAGCAGCGCCTTCGGGATGATACTTAGGGAAGACCCAGGATCGATCTGAATCCGGCTCACCTTGACCGAGCCAATGTACCCTGTATAATACAGCGGTCGGTTATGTCGGTGATGCTTGAGCATCATGTCTTGTTGGGTGAAAGTTATGTTTGGGATAACTTCATCCGCACAATGACAGTGCGCACAAGTAGTTGGGAGGTCTTCAGGCTGCTTGACCTGACTGAGAAAGGATTCAGCGTCCTTCAGAGCTTCGCAGAGAGCTTCTCGGAAATCTTTAGAAAGACGCAGGAGCTCGAACAAAGACAGGCGTGCAGGTGTACTGGCTAATTGTGCCAGAATGTCGAAGTTGTGAGGCTTGGACAGCCCCGAAGCATTCTCCTTCCGTAGAGGTCTGTCAAAACGGGCCTCCACCTGCTTCTGCTTGTTGGCTGCTGAGGGCTTAGATGGACCCTCCTCAGGGATGGTGCTAGAAGGCACCCCCTCGGCGACGGCTTCGCCGGATTGGGAGCTCTGTTGTGCACGTGTTTGTACTGGAAGTGCCTCTTTTGTTGAAGAAGAGACTGTGCGGCAAGACTTGATCTTCCTGCCTTTTGATTTGGAGGTAGGGCGTACCTCCGATTGAGTCACCTCGGAGACGAGGTTAGGGTGAACCCAGAGGACCTCTCCTCGCGATGTGGTGAGCGGGGTGAGTCCACTCACATTGTCACGAGTAGGTGGTAAGTTTACCACCTCCATTGTCGCCTTAGGTATGGGGACGACGCCATCTTGTGTGGTAGTTGGCGGCAAGGTACCGAACTGAAGCGAAACCACATTGGCCGATACCGTCTTCTCTTCATAGTCGACGGAGATTACATCCGCATTGATCATGCGCTGGATGTAATTCTTGAGGACGTAGCAGTCCTTGGTCGGGTGTCCGACAAACCGATGGTAATGACAGTACCTCGGGTTGTCCACTTTCCCAACTTCATCTGGCCGCTTTGGGTCCGGTAGCTTGATCTTGTCACCCTGCTTCAGTATCTCGAAAAGTTGCAGGGTGTCGTCATCATTGAATGAATAAACCTCCTTGGGTCTCGGTGCCAGTGGAGGCTTCTGAGTAGGCGCAGATGCGCCTTTTGAGGCATTAACAGTCAATGCCTGTTTTCCCTTTGCTTCTTGTCCGGAGCTGTTAGCTGCGGACTTTTTCCCCTTATCGTCAAAGGCGGGAAAGCTGACACCCAGAAGACGTGCATTGGCCGCCTTCTTTTCTGCAGCTTCAGCTTCGATGATCAGGGAGCTCCAGTCAGGAGGGAGAGTAGAGTTGAGCCAGAGCTTTACTGCAGGCAACATGTTCATGCTGCAAGCGGAGAGGAGCGCATGTTCTGGCATGCCTGGAGGTAGCCTGAAGCAAGCATGTCGGAAGCGTTCGATGAACGCCCGAACCGTTTCCTTCTCCTTCTGACGTATCTCTATGAGAGACGCCATCGTCATGTCCTTCCCGCCGCCGTAGAAGCGGTCGAGGAAGAGGCGCGTCAGGTCGTCGAAGGATGATATGGAATTGTTGGGGAGGCTGCAGTACCAGTCATACGCCACTCCTTTCAGGGCTCCGACAAAGATACTGGTGAGGAGCGCGTCCTCCTTCGGAAGATGCCCTGTCTGTGACTGGAAGTACGTTAGGTACCGTCGCGGAGAGTCCTTCCCGTCGTATGGGGTGAGTGTTTGTGGTTTATACTTTGGGGGATAAACCACCTTGTTCCACTCGAGGGGATAAGGCTGGGGAATGCCCATCTTCTGGCGTTCCTCTTGCCTGTTCTTGGACTCGAAGCGCTCCCGCAGGTCTTTGATCATTTCGACCACATCCTCCGTAGAGCTAGGAGTCGGGAAAGGAGGTACCATCTGGATTGGAGCGTTCGAGGGCTCCGAGGTCCGAGGTGCTTCTGTATCCGAGGGCGCCCGTTGGAGGGGGACACTCGACTCCCCATTAGCTCCTGGGTCAGGACCAGTTGAAGGTGTCTTGATCAAGGCCGACCGCATCTCAAACACCGCTTGAGTCAGTGCTTGCATAGAGGCAGAGAGGGTTTTGAGACCTCCCTCTAATGAGTCTATGCGCTGGACTATGTCCTGTGACGGTGCATCAGACTCGACATCATCCCCAGCCATGTATACTGTCCTGACACGGCCAGGATTGGATGGATTGGTTGAGGCTTCGCTTTCGGCCTCACTCTCATGCGGAGGGGTTACTTCTCCTGGTGTTTGGCCACCCCCAGCCACATTCTGGAGTTCATCTTCAATAGGCGCATCTGCAAGGGTCTGATTGCCCTCAGCTCCGTCTTGAAGGACCTCTTCGTTTCCAGAACTACCCCCGGCGGTGTCCTGGAGGACATCCTCATTTTGAGGGGCTTCAGGGAGAGTAATCTCGCCTTGATGATGAAGATCCGCCGCAGCTGTGCTTTGGACATCTTCGTCTTCGGAAGGAGGCTCAACAAGGGTCTGGCTACCCCCAGCTTCCTCCAAGGACTTCTTCCTCGACCGAGTGCCTTCAAACACTCCAGAGGTCGAGACAGCTGCCTTGGTTTTCCTCGGCTGGCTTTTGGATGAAGACGAAGAATTGGCAGTCGTCTTCCGGATTGATGAGGAGTTGGAGACCACGTTGCATGAAGCAACCTTTGGCTCCTCTTCGGCTGACACCTTTGTCCCAAGGCGACGTCGGAGAGATGTCGATGATTGCAGTCGTTGGAAGATCGACTGTCTTGGTGGAGCTGCCGTCTTGCAACAGCAGTTGATGGTGACCACCGTACAAGTATGCCCCGTAAGAGGCGCATCGTGCTTGTTGGTCGACTCTCCTGACCGGCGCTTGTGAGTGATCACGTTGCGCATGTCATTGAAGGAGAGTGGTGCCTTCACACCCCCTTCAGACGTATGGCAAGGCCAAACGCCGGGGTGGTCAGGTGAGTGCTGCGCCCCCTGATCTAATACCAAGCAGGCATCACGATCAGTAGTGGGGGAACCACAACATTTGAAGTGACTTGAACGGACCTCAAACGCACAACCAGAGGAGGCACGGGAGTTCAAGACCACTGAGTTTGCCTCTCTCGACTTGGTTGTGCACGCAGTAGATGCGCTCAAGCGAGATGAGGACTTTGAAGATCGACTCATTGCTGGTGCAGAAGCACTTGAGTCAACCTTGTACAGCTTGCCATCGGCAGCGCACGTGATGACGAGCGCGTGCCTCAGGCCGGCTGCTGGCATAGCACGTTTGTAGCGCATGGCCCGTGCCGCCTTGGATTTCTTCGTACCAGCCCGCTGGGGCGTATAGTACTCAGCATCCAAATTCTCCTCGCCATTACAGCGAGTGAGTCTGTCAAAGACAGAGGCTTTTTGTGACGCATCAGAGGTGATGCGCGGGGCATTGGCTGCGCCCCTGCTCCGTCGACGTATCTTCCTCGCCTGAGAGGGAGATAGCTGGGGAACGTGGTCAGCCGCACGTTTCCCCAAGAGATGCGCTGCATCGGCGGGTGCACCTTGGTTGCTGAGAACGTCAGCAGGAAGGGAAGGCTGGATTGCTGCATCCCCTTCAGTGGTGGTGCCCGAGGCGTCGACCTTGCGCACCCAGGCCATGCGGATCTTCTTCGGCTTTGGTAGCCGCTTCGAAGGACTCGCACTTCCTTCAGAAATGAACTCCTCGTACGTCTGTTGATTGGGCACACGACCAGCGTCTTGTGGGAGGAGCCCACCTTCACGTCATCGGCCTGTGACACGACTTTCTCGAAAGAGGAGAAAGAAGTCCCCAGCAGAGTCGCCAGCTTGTTTGCCATTAAATTATTTGATTGAAAACTTTAATACAAACAGAACAGTGTTACAATGTAGGACTTAGATGTAGTCCTAGGAGTACACTTTTGTTTAAGCTGGGTCCTTAGTGCCAATGGAGCGAGTGGTAATGCGTTGACTCCGTTGACCGGCTGACGACGGTTATCGGTTCTCTGAAGGTGTGGATTGCTCTGGGTGCTGGAGCTTGCTGAGAGGAGGAAGACGTTGAGTGTCTGTATCTGCCTCTCTGATGATTCCTTGTATGTTCGTTGTAGATTATGTGTGCGTGTGAAGGAGAAGATCCCTCTATTTATAGTTTTGCAGGCTGGCTGCTCATACGTGCATGTAGGATGCGCCGGTGTGTGGGGATGCCACGTGGAGGTTGCTGATGGAGGCGCGTAAATAATGCGCCCTGATTGAGGGGGAGAACTCTTCATACTGCTGTTGTGAGCCGGCACGTAGCAGAGGAGAAGATCTTTCTGTTGCTGAAATCTTGGACGAGTTGAGTCAAAGGACACGTGTCATCGACCCATGGCTTGAAGATCTCGGATTTGGGGGGGTAGTGATCTGGTGAGCTGCGCCTTGGATCTGGGCGCAGGAGGAAGATGCGGCTCATAACCTTTAGGAGTTACAAACCATTTAGGGCGCATGGCTTTTAAGGCGCATGCAGGTGACCTTCCTTCTGTCTTTCGGGATCAGAGATCAGTCTGGGGCGCATGGCTTTTGAGGCGCATGCAAAGCTTCAACTGGAGACTCTTCTTCTGTCTTTAGGGATCAGTGAAGGGTCTGAGGCGCACGGCTTTTGAGACGCATGCTGGTTTGGACGCATGGCCGTAGAGGCGCATGCGGATGGCCACGTGGCAGTAGCCGTCGGAATAGAGTCATGATGATGCTGACTTTGCCGACGCTTCGTTCTCTGAAAAAAGCTGTCAACTGTTCAGACTTTGGGAAGCGTGCTGCCAACTCTGGTGTCAGTTCAGCATTTAATGTTTCTGACGTTCGATGGACAGCTGAGTGGGCACATTGGTTGGTGTTCCACTCGGCATGGAGATGTGAGGGGGGGCGCATCCTCTGTGATGCGCCGGGTACTGTAGGGCGCGTCTGTGTGATGCGCCTGATGCTGGAGGGCGCGTCCGTGTGATGCGTTGTTTGGCTGGCGCATCCGACATGTCCTTTAATGACGCGGCTGTCTCGCTCCTCGAGTGCTATAAATAGCCGTTTGGCTGAATTCGAGGCGTCCGGTTCATCCATTTAATGCAAATTCATTGCACAGAATTCGGAGAGTCATCCACTTGGCGTATGGGTTTGATTTGCCCGGCCTATAAATAGTGGCATGGAGAGAAGGTTTGCTCCTCGTTCCCTCACGTACTTCCAACATGAACTTGGATATGCGGGTGCATTCTGTTGACGAAGTGCTCCTGAGGGTGAAGATGAGACGTCGTGCTGTCTTCGATGCACTTGAAGGTGACTGTTACATCCAAAAGACGGAGTCGAGGGCTTCTGAGGCAGGCGGAAGGTGCCTGTTGCATCCAAAGATAGGAATGTTCGGGCCTCGTCTCCGTTGTTCCGGAAGAGCCGTAGATCGAAATGGCGGTGCTAGGCTCTCTCTTCCTTCAAAGTGGGTGCCGCCCACTTTGATTGTGTTGAAAGCTCCTTGTGCCATAATTTCGATCACGGTCTTCCTTGGTCTTTGGAGGCTCTTTCGAAGCCTCCCCTGGCCACAGCTTTGCCATGCTCTTCTCTTCCTAGGTTCCAGCCAGAGGGTTAAATGCTTTGTGTGACCCTGGCTGGAAGAGCAGCACATAACTGGGCTCTGCTCAGCCAGGTGAGCCTGGTTGGAAGAATTGCACATGACTGAGCTGCTGAAGGGATGCACATAACTGAGCTGGATGCACATAACTGAGCTGCTGAAGAGATGGTGGGATGCACCTGGCTGGAGGCGCATGGCATTTGCTGCGCCTAACTGACAACGCATGGTGACTGTTGCGCCTATCGGAAGGCGCATGGTGGCTGCTGCGCATATCTGGAGGCGCATGGTGGCCGCTGCGCGTATCTGGAGGTGCATGGCGGCCGCTGGCTGTAGATCTAGGATCTTTCTTTTATAGAAATTCTCCTTTGTACAACATTTTCTAGCCATGTAATAGACTTTTATATATAAATAAAAAGTCCTTCTTCGAATGGCTTATTTGATTTTGCTGTCTGAGTTCTGGCGCATATAGTGCCTGGCGCATGGGCTTTCTTGCTGTGAAATTCCATGCTTCTACAGATACGATATTCAAAAAAATATATATAATTGAAACAAATTTAGGTATTGATTTTCCATTACCTGAACCAGAGTCATGCACCCACACAAATTTTTTGAACCATTCGATCTAGCAAATTCCGTCAAGCTGGCATATAGATATGCTAATATAGTAGCTCCCCATGCATGACGAGTAGGTTCTTTTAGATTATCTAAGAAAGGTAATAGTCGTACGTTTATTATATTTCCCTGTCCGTCGGGAAATAACATTATCCAATACAAACAGAGCAAATATGCTCTAGTACAACAAAGTATCTGCAAATTTTGAAACTAACATATTAAAATTAACACGCTATTAAAATTAACACCTATTAGCCGAAATTAGCAAATAAATACGTACTCTTAAATCATCGATCGCGACTGGACCGTCGATAGTGTGACCTAAATCCATAAAATTACTCCGAAGCCACGTTATCGTGACAAAACTCCTTCCTCCTAGGTTCGATAGGGACATAATGCCTAGATATCTTCTGATTATTCCAGATGGATTTAACTGTGTATCAAAATATATAGGTTCACTTGTAATAGGTAATCCTAGAATATTTGTAACATCCCAAAGTGTGATTGTCATTTCACCAATTGGCAACTGAAATGTGTTGCGTTGAAGCCACCAACGCTCAGCGAGACTAAAAATGAGGTGAACATCGTAGACTAAAATTTGAATTTCATCCAGATATTGAAACCCAAATGAACGCAATAGCTCCTTTTGGGCAGCATTTAACTCTCATTTGTGATACCCTCTCTGAATCCTCCAACTTCTATGCTCCCATGTTCGAGCCTCGGGAGGATAATCATATAACTACAAGCGAATTATATTTGTTACATCTATGTAAAATAAATAAATAATAACGATAGTTACCATTTTTAAATTTACCTTCCCCTCCAAAACCAACTTTGATATATGAATTTCTCGTTCCTGTCTGATAATTTTTGTAACCAGTCCCCCGGGAATACATCCGTCATTCGGTTGAGCCATCTGTTAAATTTTTATAAAAATACGATTAGTAATAAAAATATTCAAATAAAATCAAATTTTAATTTTGTAAAAAAATTACTTACAAGAAGAAGAGGAAGAGGAAGATGAAGATGAAAAGCAAGAAAAATAGGTTCTGTGAAAAATATGTGAAGAAGAAGAAAGAAGTAAGGAGCTTATGAAGAAGATGGAGAGAAGTCTCCAACGCGGAAGGGGAGTCTCCAACACGGGAAGGGGAGTCTCCAATACGATCTCCAACGCTGCATCAGCTTTTTACTCTTCCAAAGCACACTTTTTCCAAAACCAAAGCACCTCCCCCTCCCCCTCCCCCCACAATGGCTTACATCCCCCCTCCTCTCTCAATGGCTGGCTGGCCCATCCCCCACAGCACGCGCCATCATTGATGGCGCGTCCGCCTTGCACGCGCCATTGGCGCTGGCGCATCCTCAAGCGCGTGCCACCAGCGCTTGCGCGTCCCATCTGCCATCCGTCCAAACCCACCGCGTGCCATGGATATTATCGCTTCGTTACCCACAATACAAATACACTAAGCTTCTTACTTTTTTTTTTTTATAAATTAGGTAAAAAAATTTACTCTAAATAAAAATTTCT
Source organism: Iris pallida (assembly GCA_029216955.1). Lineage (NCBI taxonomy): Eukaryota > Viridiplantae > Streptophyta > Magnoliopsida > Asparagales > Iridaceae > Iris > Iris pallida. The sequence continues at coordinate 87,863 of JANAVB010031217.1, read as the reverse complement.
GTTGTTAATAATCTGTTACTAATGTTATCAAAGCCCCCGGATCTGTTTATAATTATTAGTGTGCCACTCAGATCTGACTTGGGAAACACCCAAATATTTTATTATAAGTCTGTCCAGTCATTATTTTACTCTAGTCAATTCTGGCACTTTCCCAAGTTCTGACCCCTCTCCGCATCACTGTCACACACACACACTTCAGTCCAATGTACACCGTCTTCATGGCCGAGCACCACCACTCGCCATCGCCCATCGCCCATCGCCGGAGATCACCGCGAGTCACCGTGGACCTCGCCGGAGACGTCGGATCACACAACAATATCCAGATCCGCCTCACCGAAGTTCAGCACCACCGGAGCACGACAGCGTTCGCCACCACCACACTGCCGGAGCTGCCTCGCCGACTCGATCGCTCCGCCAAGCCACGAGCTGGAGGAGCATGTCATCACCCCACCAGAGCTCTCGCCGCCGTGTTCCAGAGGCCGCCTGACCTCGAGAAGCCTCCGCGACGCCAGATCCGCCGAGACTCGCTACGACCTCATCGGAGTTCGGATAGTCGCTTCGACACAGTGAGGCACTGACCACTCTTCTCTCTCCTCTTCTGTTAGCTCTTTTCTTGACGACAATGACGACCTCGCCAGGATCAGACGAGGACCGCCTCCACCTAGCCGTCTAGCCGGAGTCCGACGCCGAGCCGACCGGAGCCTCCATGCCATCTCCTCATAGACGAGGCTGGCTCTTGAATACCGAGTTTCCCTCGTTCCCTGTACCCCTTCGAATAACGAGCGGCCTCTCGAGACCCGTGCGCCGTCGAGAACCTTCACCTCCAGGAGCTAGATCCGACCGCCAATGGCCGCATCCGTCTGCGTCGAGCTCCTTCGTCGCAGAGCCAAGCCAACCGAGGTAAGCTTATCTTCTTCCTCTCGACCTCCTACTGTGTTTCTTCTTCTCCTTGTTTTTCTTCATTTTAAGGTTAGAGATTGAGGATATGGTCGGCTTGAGAGTTTTGGGGTTGGAGTTTTTGTGTGTCTGGAGAAGGAAGACAGAAAAATTTGGGGCTAGGGTTTCGGGCTGATGAAGAAATTGGGGGTTTAGGGTTTGATGTCGGATTTTGGGAAGAATACGACGAGAAATTAGGGTTGGGGAGTGATCAAGCATTCGGAGAAGAGAAATCATTAGGGTTAGGGTTAGGGTTTGGGACATTGGGGTTCCTGAGCGGCTGAGAAGTAAGAATGGGAGATGGAGAGGGGAGAGAGTGTAGTTAAATTTGTGTTTTAATAGTTAGGGGTTAGTCCATGGGCTGGGCCGGGTTAAGATGGAAGGGGATCAGGCTAGAGTTGATAAAAAAATGAAGTTAATTAAGGCTATTTATAAAGGCACTTCACTTTTTGATCAGGGCCCAGATTTTTTTTTGTGTGTTTTACTTAGGAATAGTCAATTTTTTTTTATCTAGGGCTGTCCTAAAGTGAAATCCCTCCAAACCCAAATTTTTTCTCTCATTTGCAAAAAATTTTCTCTCTTCCTAAACCCTAACTCCTCTCTTCTTCTTCTTCCTCTTCTCCTCCTCCACCATTTCTCCATCCCCAAGCAAGAAGTTAATTTGAAAATTTCTAGAAATTTCTTCCACCCTAGAAATTTTCTCTTCTTCGTCTTCTCTTTCAAATTTCCTTCTCAAGAAGATCGATGGCACCCAAATTCTTTCTCTATTTGTTTCCAAAATCCTAGAAATTAAATTGAAAAATTCAAGCATCCATTACATTGTTTATTTCAATTGTCTGTAGCCCATTTGAATTACATTCGGAGTAAAAAATTACCCATTTAAATTAAACACAAGTATGCACGAACGAGAAAACTCTGCGTCGACCAGGACTGTCTAATTTTCTGGCAGTCCTACAAACTGAATGGGCTGCCAGAAAACTGGACAGTCCTAAGTCACAGCATGTGAAACAAAGGACTGCCCATTTTTCTGGCAGTCCTTACTGTATTCAGGATTGTCAAAAAATTGGACAGTCCTACATACAGTAAGGACTGCCAAAAAATGGGCAGTCCTTTGTTTCACATGCTGACTTAGGACTGCCCAGTTTTCTGGCAGTCCATTCAGTTTGTAGGACTGCCAGAAAATTGGACAGTCTTTGTTTGCACTAGTTGAACATCAATATTGGGATTTTTTTTCCCATATTAGGGTTTGTATATTATGAGGAGCCTTTGGGTGCCATCGAAATTAGAAATGAGAAAAAAAATAGGGATAACAATATTAGGGTTTCCACCAATATTAGGGTTTAACATTTTTTTTGTTGTTGTTGTTGTTGTTCCTTTTCTTCTTCTCCTTCTTCTTCTTCTTCTTCTTGGATGGGTTGAGGAAGAAGAAGAGAGAAAAAATAGAAAAAAGTGACTTTTATACCAAATAGTGGAATAGTCCTGATCAATTTCTTCAATGACAAACTTGTAAATAATACAAAGTTTAAAATGGCCTAGCCCTGATCAAAAAGTGAAGTGCCTTTATAAATTACCTTAATTAAATAGCAGCAGTAGTGAACTGAGTATAGTTCAGTGTGGATTGGGCCAAGTTGTATTAAAGGAATTAAGTTGACAACAGTGAGTTGAGTTAAGGTGTAGACTGTTAATTAGGAAGAATTTGGAGAAAATATGTTAGGGGCTAGAATGTTGATCCTTTGGCAGCAGTAGAGGAATTAGTTGTACAGTGGGCTTGGGCTTGGGCTTGGGCTTGGGCTTGGGCTTGGGCCTGGGCCTGAACTAGAGTATGGGCTGAGTTGAGCCCAGGGTTGCTAATAAAATGTTTAGTTACTTTCGAGAGTTGGGCCGAGGGTTGGATTGTGAGTATAGGCAGGAAAGGGAGACTGTTAGTAATTGTCATATTTTGCTATTGATATCCTTGTTACATGTTGCTAAGGCAGTTTTGACTAATGTAAAATATATTTTAAAATTAAGAAATTTGTTAGTAAAATCTAAATAGTTATGGGATTGTTATCAAATTGATAGTAACTATTTTTAGAAATATTAATTACTAGATAATGAATTTTGTTAAAACTATTATTTTGACAAATAAATATATATTTTAAAAGATTCTAATATCAATTAATATTTATGATTTAGTATTACCTTGCCAACAAAATTATGATAGTATTATTATGAAGATTTTATTGCTTATATAAATATGAGAACTAGTTTTATATATAAATATTTAGCAAGATTATATAGCTAGTTATGATTTAGAAATAAAGATTAACTAATAGATAAATAGTGAAAGCTAGCTTGATTGTAGGGATAGATAATTGTCAAAATTTAAATCCTAACCAACTTGTACCAAAATCTAGGTGGACATTCATATTTATGCTCTTCTACTCTCGTTCTTCCAAAGCAAGACAAGTACACCGACTTGAACTTTTACCTTATATTTCTGTCATACTTTTTTGTTCTCATATTGGACACTAGATTCACACGATTGTGTCTTGTTCATCATATCATGTCTCATTGTATCTTACGGGAATTGGGAGAAATATTGACTAGTGTGTGACCACACCCCTAACTAAGTATTGTGAATAGCCTAATCGTACACCTTGCGTACGATTAAGTCGAACCTTATTGTGATATTGTGGTCCAGCCGGTCACACATTAGTTTAATATTTTAAATTCATATTGCATTGATTATCTTGTTTATTGTTCCAGTTCTACTACAGTTTCATATTGCAGTTCTTGTACCATTGTTTCATATTGTAGTTTAGTCCATATTGTTCTCCTTGTGTATTTCAGATTACATTGTAACTATTTTTGTCGGGGTTGTACTTTGCTCTTTTTCTGACAGGATACGTTGCAGGTATGCTTGAGGCCGTATTAAGCAGGATGTCATTGGAGTTGCAGGATCAAGTTTATTTCTTAGATTGTTTAGATTTTACTTCTGGATATTGTATTGAGATTTCATCATTGTATATTTTATTCTATTACCGGATTTGTCTCCGGACGATTTTGTATAAGTGTATAAATGACTTGGTGGATTGTGGTGATCTTTTTTGGGACGTTTATAGATGTTGTGACATTTTATATTACCTTGTGGCTTGGTGTTTTTCTTAGATTGTACAGCTTACTTGTGTCTATCAACGAAGGCTGGGCGTGTCCAACACATCCGATTATTCGGGAGCGGGTCATGACACCTTGGGCGACTAGAGGTTTGGTGGACGGGGGTCAATAGCCTTATTACCAGCATAGGGATAACTTCGACACGTATCCGATTATTCAAGAGCGGGTCATGACTCCTTGGGCGACTGAAGGTTTGGTGGACGGGGGTCAATAGCCTTATTACCAGCATAGGGATAACTCCGACACGTATCCGATTATTCGGAAGCGGGTCATGACACCTTGGGCTACTGGAGGTTTGGTGGACGGGGGTCAATAGCCTTATTACCAGCATAGGGATAACTCTGGCTTGAGAATAATTAGAATCATTTTTTCGATCGTATCCCAACCAAGGCGACTACCTTCTCTTTAGGTGTCATGTCTCATGAGACCCTAATTTTTTTTAATCTTTATTTACTTAATCCTTAATATTTCAAATTTCATGCGTTGGCTAGCAACTCTCATCATTACCCAAACCATATCCTTGACTTTATTTTCCTACTTATCTAAATTACGATTTTCTAAATTGCATATTTCATTATACATCGTTTCCTTCTTCAATTCTTGATCGTATTTCTTAGCAAAAAATTCCTCTACCTTCTCAGTCCTACCTACCCTAGTTATTTCTTAATTTCGATGACGAAATTTTTGTAAGTTGGGTAGGATGTAAACCCCCAAATTTTCGAAGATTTTTCTTTTATATTTTGCTTTAAATAATAATTGTTGGATTTTTACTATTTTAAAACAATATTTTTTTTTCTAGGCAAATAGTCTTAGTCATGACTAACTTTTGTTATGCAGGCTAACTAGAAAGTATGGCACGGCTGGTGCAGTCGTGTGCCATAACTAGCCTATATGTTGCAAGCCCTTTACAAATGTAGGAAGTATATATACTTTTATTGATTTTATTTTCATCAATCCTTTTGGTCATATTTCATTAATATTGTATAATGATTTTTATTATGACATATTATGGGATATTTTTATACTAAATAAATATCTCTATATTTTTAAATTTTGGTTACCAATATTTTAGGTTTTACTAGGATTTATTTTCTTTGGTATAAATAAAGTATAGATTCCATACATATAGGCAATTAGGGTTTTATTATATGGTTTATAGATTACAAAATAATATTAAGTAAAAAAGAATATTCTTATATATGTATAACAAAACATTTATTTCTATATATAAATATATCATTATTAATTATAACATTTTATTTAAATATTTTTAGATTTTTGTGATTTTAAGGTGTATATATATATATATATATATATATATATATATATATATATATATATATATATATATATATATATATATATATATATATTTATATATATAAAAGTGTGTATATATTTGTATATATATGTATATATAAATTTGTGTGTATATAACTTTAGAAAAAGAAGAAGAATTCTTTGGTATAAATAAAGTATAATTAGGGTTTTATTATATGGTTTATAGATTACAAAATAATATTAATTAAAAAAGAATATTCTTATATATGTATAACAAAACATTTATTTCTATATATAAATATATCCCTTCATCCCTCCCCCGACCCCTTCACAGCAGAGTCTTTATAAAGGAAAAAAAAAAGATCTGATTTGAATGAATCAAATTCATCAAATCTCTTAAAGATTTATCCTTAATAAGATTCTATCCATATAACAAAATTTAAATCAAATATTAACCTAGATTCAATCGAATCCAATCGAAATTGAAATTATCGAAATTGTGTGATATATATATATATATATATATGACGCCCCTGCCCCCCCCCCCCTCGGGGTCGAGCCCCTCCCCCTCCGGCTCCCACGGATCCGAGGCCCCCCACTCCTCCCCTTTTTGCCTCTTCCAGGCGGCTCCTCCCTCTTCCTCCGAGGTCGAGCCTCCCCCTCCGTCGTGGCTCCCTAAACCCCCTCCCCCCCTCCCCGAGGTCGACCCCCCCCTCCACCCCTCACGCTCCCTCGGGGTCGAGCCCCCTCCTCTCGCCGTGGCTCCCCCCAGCCGTGGTGACGCCGCTGCTCCCCCCTCGGGGTCGAGCCCCTCCCCCTCCGGCTCTGTCGCGGCTCCCCTCCCCTCCCCCTCGCCGTGGTGAAGCTCCTGCTCCCCCCTCGGGGTCGAGCCCCTCCACCTCCGCCCCCCCCGGATCCGATGACCCCTCTCCTCCCCTCCTCGCCTCTTCCAGACGGCTCCCCTCTTCTCCTCCGAGGACGAGCCTCCTCCTTCGTCGTGGCTCCATAAACCCCCTCCCCCGTACCTGAAGTCGAGCCCCCCTCCGTTTCCCCCGTGGTCGAGCCCCCTCCTCCCCTCTCGCTCCACCAGGGTCGAGCCCCCCTCCCCTCGTCGTGCCTCCCCCTCCCCATGGTGATGCCCCTGCTCCCCCCCCGGGGTCGAGCCCCTCCCCCTCCGGCTCCGTCGCGACTCCCCTCCCCTCCCCCTCGCCGTGGTGAAGCTCCTGCTCCCCCCTCGGGGTCGAACCCCTCCCCTTCCGGCTCCCCCGGATGCGAGGCCCACCACTCCTCCCCTCCTCGCCTCTTCCAGGCGACTCCCCTCTCCTCCTCCGGGGTCGAGCCTCCCCCTCCGCCGTGGCTCCATAAACCGGCTCCTCCCCTCTCGCTCCCCCGGGGTCGAGCCCCCCTCCCCTAGCCGTGGCTCCCCCCTCGCCATGGTGACGCCCCTGCTCCCCCCTCGGGGTCGAGCCCCCCCTCCACCTCGGACAACGCGTCTGGGAGTCCCGAGACCCCCTCGGGCTGTGTGCTGTTAGGTGTCCTTTCCTTTCTTTTTTTTTTGAATTTCGAATTTTAAATGTTGTTTTTTGGAACCCCTCTGGTGCTCGTCCAGCCCGTGGGCCCTGTATTCTGCTCCTTGTGAGCTGCTTGCTTTAATAAAATTTTCTTTCAAAAAAATAATATATATATAATATAATATATAATATATTGAAGGAAAATTAATAAAAAAATTAATATATATATATATATATATATATATATATATATATATATATATATATATATATATATATATATATCGACAACAATAAACCCTTCGAAAACCTTGTGATCAAATTCCAGTGTACTGGCGACTCCTCCGCGACCTCGCCAAAGATCCCCTGACCCCGGCGCTCTGCCACCTGCCACCAGGATCTGCCGCCCGCACTAAAAACTCGAGCACCGCACAGCCAGTGCAGCGCACACCCGACCACAGGTACTCCACTTCTGCGACATTTTTCTCCTTCATCGCTCGATATAATTTCGATCTTTAAATTCCTATGTACAGCCTAGATGACCCTCTAGGAACCCTGTCAATTATTTTTAAGTTAGCTGTCGTGAATCGACGTAGAATTCCCTGTAAAAATTTCAAAAAACGGTACGGTCACCCATGTTTTTTTTCAGAATTATGATTTCTTAAACCCTAGATTGGAAGGCTAATAAGTATTAGGCTTTGGTTTATTTTGGAAAACTGCGAAAACAGGATTAGATACAACCAATACAGGATTGAAACCTAACTATTAGTTTAGGATTTTGTTCAATGGTTACTGAACTAAATCAGATTGAAAACTAACGAAAAACTATTTTAAAAACCTTAAAAATTCCTGATATGGGGTCCGTCCCGACGAACCGGACAACTTCGTCGCAAATCGAGGGAATCAAAAGGTGCGTATCGACTTTACGGACGTGTGGAATTTGACAGAATTTGAATTGATTGCGTATGCGCGACGAATTCGACCCGTATCCGTCGAAGAACGTCGTATCGGTCTTTTCCGAAAATTTTTAATTACTTTGTGGACACTAGTCACATCGCGACGAAACTTGCGCCATTGGACTCGAATCATTTTTCTGGTCCTGTGAGCCAAGTTTGGTCTGATTCTGAGACAGTTGACCGAATTACCGTTTTGTGGGCCCCACGATCCGATTCAATGGACGATTTTGTGCACGACTCATCGGAATCCAAAATTGGACATACCGTTGAGTTCGTATTAAAAAACTGGACCCATAGACATATAGTTTGATGACTTTAGAGACCATAGGTTTGACACGCATTTCAGTGCAACGTGGGTTCAACAGCGGATATCGTTTTGATCCAAAATTATAATTTTGCCCTTGTGTCAAGAATTGGACTTTTGGGTAGGTATTTTAGGACATTTCTTTTATTATAAAAACATTGGTGATGTTTGTTTCAGCATCCAGGGACGTTTGTGGAAGTTCCATCCTTGCAGCTTCTTCTAACTTGTTGATTTTCGCTACTAGACATCGTCAAAACACCCAACAACCACCAGGCAAGTATACCTTACTTTATTTACTATCATAATATTTATTTTCAGTAATTATTTATTTAGTTTCATATTTGGTAGTTTCTTATGTTATAAACTGTGCGTCCAAGTCAAACTTGGGTGCAAGCGACTCCATTAGTCATTTTTCGTTGCTTTATTTTATTTGATGCAAATTGACTTAGTTTTAGCGGACTACCTTATCATTGTGGAATATCATTATGTCTCTTTTAGCCATGACACTCACATGCCACGGTTTGAGACATATTGCTAAGGGCATGACCTGCTTATTTGACTGATCATCGGTACGTAAGAGCCGTGTGACGGTTAGATGATCATAACTGCTATGATTAGGATATAGAGACTCAAGCAGTTACAAAACTGGACATGTTATGGAAATGACTTGGTCAGTGTAGAAAATCTTAGGGGAGGACAATCACTAGTGCGTATGGGAAGCCAAACAGGTAAACCATAGTTTCATATGGAACTATGTTGAGATACATTTGCAGATACCCTCTGACGTTTTGGTCGTTACGGCCGGATACAGATGACTGAATGACAGTACATACACACATAGCCTAAATCTCACCCATGCGTGTGAAAGTTGTCCTCTAATACAATAGATGGCCAGGATACCCTTTTGTATATTTCTTGTCTAGGATAGTCTTTGCACCTTTATTTATATATACCATGGCAGTTCTTATAGCATGATATTATGATTCTTGTTACGTCCCTCTGAAGACCTGGTGATCTCTCTATGTGTGTATTTTTGTGACTTTATTCAAGTATTCTAGCCGAGGCCGGGATCGTCTTTATTCCTTCGAGGATGACTCGCTCTTGGATCGTGGTTGCTAACTTTGACACATCCTTTTATTTGTCATGTATTACTTCTCTTTTAAATAGTTGGTAGTGGATTTGTCTCCGTCCAAGTAAAATGACAATTCATAGTTGATTTATGATATCTTTTATTTTGTGGATGAGATTAGTTTGCTATAGTTAAACTGTATTACAGCTTACGTATATTTATTATACGGCTGGCATATCTATGTACCTAGTCCTCTGTATTTTGGGAGCGGATCATGGCACCTTGGGCGACTAGAGGTTTGGTGGACGGGGGTCAATAGCCTTATTACCAGCATAGGGATAACTCCGGCCTGTGAAGTGTGCAGGTGCCGCTCTGAATTCTTCATCTATAATTCTGGGATTGAGAAGGTCATTGATCCTTGATCTCTCCACTTTAGACCAATTCTCATTGATAAGTGACTTGAGTAATTCCCGTTCCTTACAAGCAGTGAAGGGGTGGCCAATCTTGGCACAGAAGGAGCACAGCCGTGGGAGGCGCGCGTACTTGATAGTTACCTCTTCCAAGGAACGGCCATCAATTTTGATAGGTATATTTTTCTTCAGTGGTTTGGAAATGTCGATGAGTACTTTGATACGAGCATACATTTTCCATTTTAATTCCTCCTCAGGTGAGCACGGGCGCAGCGATTCTATGGCTTCTATAAGTCTGGTAACTGCTATTCGGTTCAAAAACTTAGGAGGGAGACGATGAAGTTGGATCCAGAAGTCTGCAAATTGGAATTGATACTCATTTGGTAGTTTCCTTGGGTGGCATATTTCAACCGCTAGAAGGTCTTCGTTTATGCTCCAAGGTGCTTCCATGATCACGCGATCTACCGTAGTTGAGGTGTCTAGCCGCCACAGGAAGGATCTGGCATCGGGGTCGAGGACGAAGACTTGAATCAGATTGGTAGTCTTCCAGATCTTTGGAAGAATAAATGTGAGAGAAGCGGGAGTAAAGGTTCACGACGAGAAGGGCTTGACGGCCAGGGAGGATGTCCAGCTCTCGATCATCGAGCTCTCTCTAATCGATAGTGAAACCACCCGGGCTGGTTTTTGGAGAGATAGGAGGGAGGCCATCTTTTGAGGACTTTTTATATGAGGCCATGAGGTGGCCGACAAGAAGAGGAGATGATGCAGTCAAGGGAAGGCCATGGTGAAGACGGAGAGGAGAGGAGGGAGGGGGCGGCATTGTGGTGGGAGGCGTGAGAGAAAACAATCGCACAGAGAGGAGCAAGCCCTAAGAGAACCCTAAGGTTTGGTAAATTTGAAATAAAAATGATGTTTGCATCCTATTAATATATAAAATAGAAATGAAAAAGAGAATAGAATAACATATACATCGGTTTGATCATAAACTTGCATGATTTAAACAATGTTACAACCATATTAGAGTTTGGCACAAAAATGGGTTCATGGTTTCCAAGCTTTCATTAATGGTGCATGGTGAGAGGTTGAAGATGAAGTAAAACTCATATATATATATATATATATATATATATATATATATATATATATATATATATATATATATAAGATTGGAGGAGAGAGAGAATACCTTTAAATGGGAGAGAAAGAGAAATATAAATAGGGAGTTTGGCCGGCGGCTTGGGGGTGTTCGGCGGCGGCCTAGGGGCCTGGTGCAAGGGTGGAGAGAGGGGAAGAGATATGTTATTAGGGTTTGGATTTGATATATATATATGGGTTATATATATTATGGAGAGAGGGGGTGGCCAATCCTAATAAAAGAAATAGGTTTTGACAACCCATAGGGATGGTTTGGTAGAAATATAATTGGTTTTAGTTTCCTAATTTATAAAACATAAGTCAAAGCGGTGGAAATCCAATTGGAGATTTAAATTGGATTTGATTGGAGAAATATACGATGCTAGTTGGCATACAAAGGGATTTAAAAGTGGAATTCAATCATTTATGGCAAATTGGAAATTGATTAGGGAGATTGCATAAAATATTTTGCATGGAAGGAGGTTTTCTAATATAGTAAGATTTGCTCATGAGTGCAAGATGCAAAGATTTGATCCTGATTAGAAGGAATTTAAATAAGATTGATTGGGAGAAAAATATTTAATGCATATAAATTCACACGCAAGGGGGTTGTCTAATATGGCAAGATTGGGCTCCAAATAGGTGGGACAATAATTAGTCAAAATTGGGAAGAGTTGGAATTAAATGCAAACTAGAATCAATAAATAAATAGATAGATAAATTTAAAAGTGGGAGAAACTCCGGTTTATATTTTAATATATATAAAAACATTGAATAAATAATATTTGTGACATGCAAGGGTCCTGTAAGTAGTATGACTAGTGTAGGCTAATTCCTACGAAGGGCATTGTAAGAATTGGGATCATCCTACATAACTAATGGCCGAGCTATGGTGAAGTGTCCTAATGCATAAAATGAGTTTTAATTTATGTTAAAATAAATACAATAAATATAAAATACGCATCAAAATACCCAATTTGGGTGTGGGGGTTTACAGTGTTGAACCTTGGGCCGGGTCTGTGGGCCTGTAGACCCGGGCCAGAATAAAGGAAAAGGAAAAAAGAAAAGAAATAGAATTTTATTAGATTTTAGAATGGGCTAAAGGTTCTTAGGATAAAATAATAGGCTTGGGCATAGGAAATTAGGTTTCATTATTAATAAAAATAGTTAGCCCAACCTGAACGAGTTATTTTGTGCTTCATATGGGGAGAAAATCACTTTGCTCGGGTTTGTCCAAAGAGGAGCATGCGTGTTTGCGTCGTCCGAACCGAGGAGGTGGAGGACGAGGAGTGCGAAGTGTGAGCGCACATGGGAGCGTTGCGCTTACTCAGCTATGAAGACCAAGTCTGCTGTGTCAAGGACTCCGAGCAGGGAGTTCATATACGTTGACGTGAGGATAAGTGGCATGAGCACACGGGCGTTAGTTGACACGGGCGCCACTCACAACTTTATCGCGGATGCGGACGTCCGTCGCTTTGGTCTAGCATAGGAGGAAGATTCAAGCAAGATGAAGGCGGTCAATGCGGAGGCGCTCCGTGCAGGGGTAGACAAGGGACTCCGCATAGCGGTAGAAAATTGGTCAGATGTTGCCAATTTTTTCGTTACGTCGTTGGATAACTTCAAGTTTATACTAGGCATGAATTTCTTTATCGCGGCTAAGGCGATTCCGATGCCACATTTGAAAGTTGTCGGCTTTATGGAAGAAGGTTCATTGTGCATGGTGAAAGATGCACGAGGCAAGCCTTCGAAGGGAAAAGCTATCTCCACTACTCAGCTCAAGAAGGGTGGCCAAAGGGAGACGGCATACCTAGCACGGTGCTCAATAGGAAGATAGGCTTCGAGGAGGAAGGCCTTCCGTGCGAGACTAAGGGTGTTGCAAGGGGGCATCCTAATGTATCACTGCCGCGGAGGGAAGTGTATCGTGCTACCAAGCTAGGCATGAGTGTGGAGAAATAAGTTGTGGATTGCACAGAGGCAGAGCCGACAAGGTGGAGTGGCTCGCACAAGGAGTTGCTCAAAGCTCGTGGGGGACACTCGGGTCGACAGAGTTGTAATGGGACTCGCACACGTGGAGGTGTGGGAAGCTATGTGCAGCCACGAGATGAGGGGGATCCGTGACTCGATAGCCCGCACGAGATTCGTCATGTGCCGAGGAGGACACAGACCGAGGCCAGAGTTGGTGCGATGAACCATTTTGCTTTCGATCTTGAGGAGAAGATGGACAAGTCTGGAAAGCACCGCAAGTGACGCACAAATAAGGGACGAAGCGCAGTGACCATGCCTACGAGAGTGGATATCGTTCCAAAATTTGGTGCATCCATCGACGAAAGCGTCGACGAAACAGGTGGGGGAGAATGTTAAACCCAAAAGTTCGTGCCCCACCGAGAGAGACTTGCATAACTCTATACGGAGCGAGGTTATGCTGGAAGCTTCCGAAACTTTCTAGAAGATGGTGAAATCCTCTGGAAGACTCATGGATATTCTAGAAGATTGTGGAATCCTCTTGTATCACCCAATTTTCCAGAATATTTTTGGGGTATTTTAAATTTATTAGAATTTATTTGAATTTATGGAAATTTTTAGGAATTATTTTGAAATTGTTTGGACTAGATTGATTTTGACTAGTTTTGACCCTTGTAGACCAACCTAGGAGCTAACCCTAGATAGTATGGACTTGGTTAGGTTTTATGACTCTAGTCTAACCTAGCCTAATTATTGGTTTGGTCATTAGACTCTAGTTAGCATTAGGATTTAGAAAGTCATAAGTCATAGCTTATAATTTAGAGCCTTGATTAATCATTTAAAACATAGCCTTGTAAGTTGGCCCAAAGCTCAAAACAATTACCAAACCCTAATCCCTAGGAAATGTTGGCCGGCCACCCTATCTATATTGGGATCATCACCTATTTATACTCTCCTAATTTTTAGGGTTGCCTCTTCCTTAGGAAAGCTCAAAGTTTAAGAAGGTTTGTTTCCTATTGTATTTTAATCCTTAGATCTCCATTCCCCTTCCTTTTTCATTCAAATCTCTTCCATTAGGTTCTAACATACCTATTCTTGCTGTCATTAAAGTTTCATTTCAGTTTGATGTGATTTGAGTGGATTGGGACATCAAGAGGAGAGCTATTGAAAAGGGGTTTTTCTTGAAGGTTCAAGTATAGGTAACTCCTTCATTTCTTAATGAAATTTTGATTTGTTTTCATATTTAGGGAGCCCTAGGAGTCCCCTAAGTGTCTGTATTGGTTTCGTGTCGGATTGCATCAGTTTCGTGTCCGTTTGGACACGTGTCAGGAGCTATCCCTAGGTGTTTGTCGAAATGCCTCAAAGGGCATTTTGATCTCTTTTGTGCATTGTTTTTAAATAGAAAATTAGGTTTTACTATTGCTTAGGCATTCCTGTTCTTCTGATGTGGATTTGGTGTCGTGTCGTGTCGAATCGGACACATGCACATGCGGGTGCACACGTGCGCGCACAGGCAGTGCATTCCCCTGCTACTCGTGGTCTCGTGCTCGATGCACAGGCCACGTGGCGATCTGGGATTTGACGAGGGGGTGGGGGGCAGTGTCTGACACGAGGGCCCCCAAGGCTCGAGTCATCTCGTGTCGTGTCGGACACGCACGAGGCTCTGCACTGGGTTGCCTGACTGTTCAGTCAGGTTCTTTATTTGTCACTGATACGCAGTTATAACTCGGACACGGGGACACTTTGACTCAGTGCAGGCACCTAGACACGAGGACCTATCCTAGGCGAACCTAGGTTGGTGACCACGAGACACGAAGTGTCCTGTGTCGAGTGCACGACATGCGTGCACTTGTGCACGAGACAGTGCACTGCTGTGCAGTATCTGTACACTGTTTTGGGTATTCTTGCATGGACACGCCGTGTCCGGCTATGGTGGACACGAGACACTTGCAAGGACACATTTACACCCTATATTTTTATTACCAACCATTAACCTTGCAGTTTAATTAATTTTGAATTACATTTTTCCCATTTCCCCAATTTTCTGAAACATATGTATTTTTCTGTTTCCAGATTTCTAAAATATAAACTTTGACATCATATTAACCTAATTAATACTGTTAATTAGTTGGTTTCAGACCCTAATCATGTGCTCTTATATGTTATCTAACTATGGGTCAAATTTTGGGTTGTTTGGTGTTATGTGGGAATCAAAATGGGCTTGTATGGAAAACTGGGATGAGAGAGTTCAGATTACTGAACTGTGTATAGTCCCAGTTTTCAAATGAACTTTGCTATCATTTTTAAACCTTCTAAATGCTATTAACATGTAGGTTTAAGTCCCTAAATCTATTCTCCTACATGTTAACTACCTATGTGTCGATTTGGTGTTGATTTGGTGAAATATGGATTTCGAATTGGGCTAGGCAAGAGTAATATGAACTGGTTACAGTTTCTGAAATTATGAGTTGAATTCTTCCTTTCTTTTTTTCAGTTGATGCATGAACTTAAGTGTTGTGAATGGGTCATGTTAAATAGTAATCTGGAATTGATTTTTATAGACTGAAATCTGAAGTTTAGGATAGACTGAACTGTTGTTTCCTTTGCATATTACACATCATCACACACAGCCCCTTCACTACACTGTATCACACACAACTTTCATGTTCTCACATCACCCTCACACTCTAATACACACTCATTGATTCTTGCCCTTTCCTTTTTCCTGTACAGCCAGTGAACTAACACACACACAGCCCCTCTATATGTATCCTATTTTTCCTATGTGATTAATTGCTAATAGGTAATAGGTATTATAGTGTTTGTGTTTCCCTTCAAAACCTGGAATTGTTTTATGCTTCATTTGTTCAGTTCCTGTCATCGGGACAGTTCTCACCCTCACCTAGACATACATGTTTCACTCATCCTCTATTACACACACATTGCATTCTTGTTCTCATACACACACATATACACTCTCTCTATATATATATTTCCTAATATTCTAATTTGTAGGTTAATATATAGGTTGTATGCAATATATATAATATATGTATATATGTTTGAGCCTATATCTAAATGAATATAGATATATGTTAGTTCCTAATGTATATGTCATATAACCTAAGGTAGGTATGATATGTGTTTGTGCCTATACCTATATATAGGTATATGGGTACCTTGCTAGTGTATTTACATGTGGTGTTAGTTAACTTATAACTTGTAGTTGGTCTAGATAGCCTAGTAGTGTTGTGTACTAGCTAGTGTAGGTTGAGTGACCAAGTATAGACTAATGAAGACTAGTATAGGCTAGTTTGACCTAGTTTAGACTTGTTGACCTAGTTTGACCATAGTTGACCAATTTTGACTTCTAGGGTTGACCAGAGTTGACCAAGAGTTGACTTTGGCCTAGATTTGACCTAGACTCATGTAGAATGCATAGTAGAACTTCATTTTACCATTTTAGACTTGTTGTGACTTGTGTTGTTCTGATTAGGAGCCAGACACCACTCCTCGGACAGTACTTTCATACTGGACACTCAGATACCAGGCGAGTACATTCTCTGATCATTTTATATCCTGCTTAGAATTATTTTTTGTATTAAATTACTTTACTTGTTACTGTCACGTTGGTCACACGGATTGGTACTATACGGATCCCTTCTTCAGATGTTATCCTTAGGGAGCATCAGGTACTACATGTTCTGTGCGTTTCACTTACATGACGTATAACTATGCTTTACAGTTCTTTGATCACTTGTGACATATACCCTTATGATCACAGAGTCTCCTAGAATCTCTTATCCCATTTACTGGGTATCCTAGAATCTCCATTTTTGGGACATCCATGTATCACCCTTCGGGGGCTTTGCGTGGAATCATAACATAACTTGGTTGGATCCTTGTGTATTGATTGGGGGTACGGGGGAGTAGAAGTAGACATGTGAATAATATCCAAGTAGTATCTTATCAGAATCTTTTCCATAGTGTCTTATCAGAATCTCATATGCCATTCACATGTCTATATTGTACTCTGACTCACTAGCCACTGTTAGTCTCTATCTATAGTAGATATTTCTATTATAGCTTTCTCTCTCTGTTTATATACTGTATTTCTTTCAGTACCTGTATCTTACTTTACTGCATGATTATATTTTCTAACCTGCTATGAACTATTGAGATGTACTGTGCTCGCTCCTGTCCTAACTGGACCTGTTGAAAATATTACAGAGGACGAGGAGGAGGCCTGCCTGGACACTTTCTACGGGGAAGCCTTAGATGACACTTGCGAGCTGGACCCTCAGGAGGACCCAGCTCTAGCTGAGGACATCGCCCCCATTGCCTAGACTAGTTTAGTTAGGCTTATCTTATTTTATGTAGCCTTGAGTCATGTTTAGCTAGACTTTATTCTGAGTTCTGAGTTGTATATATTCTTTCATTTCTGTATCTGAGACCATGTACTTCTGAATATTTGCTGGGATTATCTTAGACTACTTTATCACCTATTGTTTCCTTGATTTCTATTTTATATCGTGCTATCTCTTCCTTAGTTGTGATTGAGTTTATTACTGCTATCTTACCCCCATTCGGGGAGTATAAACTGTTTAGATATATATTGTTAGATGTATGTTGACCTAGGACAGCGTTCTACTGCCGACACTGTGGCGTAGGCTGGACGTACCCACGTCTCGTGCCCTTACTCTAGGGTGCAGGTCGTGACACGTTTTTAGTGGTGGCCCATGCAAGTCTAGACTAGAAGTGTAGTGGTATTCGAATTAGAGTAGCACTACAACCTGTAGTAAGGTATAGGACATTAATTTTAAGGTACTCATTCACATTAGGAAAAAACTCCTTATCAGATCCCTTTATCTAAATTTGCTGCTTATTGTTTTTCTCTTGAATACAAACTGTCCTTCTTTGAAATTTTGCTTCATTCTCAAAAATTGTTTCTTGTTTTGATCTATCTTCATGATGGTTATGGAGACATGATCTCATCACTTTGGTTCGAGGGATACTATCGAGAGGCTGGCCACCTCTCGTTCTGTTCATCAGGGCCTCGAGACCGCAGTTTCTGTTGTGCCGACTCAGGTTGGCATTTCTGCTACATAGGAGGTGCACCTCCGTCTGTACAGAGACTTTTTCCGTCATTTTCGATTTCTCTCAGCAGCAGATCGGGAGAAACCAGCGGAGGTGAGCTATCGTCAGGACAATTGAGGATGCACAGACCATTGGAGATTTGCTGCAAGTTCCGTTCTTCTCAATTCCATTTCTGCAATTGCCTTTTATAACTACCTTGAAATCCGATTCCATATGTTCCTTGTTGATTGATTAATTTTGTTATGTTACTCTTTTGTTATGTTTGTTTTCTTTTTTTCTTTCTGAGAAAATTATATGGGCTAGGTCACCTCAGTTATGGAATCTAGAATCTTCGATGGTCGTGTTAGTTGGCATAGTGAGGACATGTAGTCAGATTTTGGATGTATTTCTCGGGTATGAGAATTTAAGGTTTTCGCCATCGCATGCGGCAATGCGAAAATTTTAAATACCATGAACCTAAGGGTACGTACCTTAGTCAAGGACTCTGTGATTAACGTAGCATTGCTCACTAGCATGATGAGGACTCTGGGCAACATGATTTTGGACAGACGCATATGATTAACAGATTGTATTTTGAGAAGGTTTTAAACATCATACTCTTTTGTTGTTATGAATAACTTAGGAGTAGGAGTATGAGTAGGAGTAGCTTAGATGTTATTATAACCTTGTGTAACTTCTTGCTATAAATTCTTCCTAATACAATGAATCAGTAATTTTGCTAGACCTTGACTTAGATTTGATATTATAACTCTGGTTTCAAATGGTTCCTTCTTTTAAACAGATAAGCAGAACAGATTTTACTATTATTTTCTTCTTGTCATTATTTTTTGTATTATCTTAGAATATATAATATAGTGGACAGAGATGCTTGCCTGACACGTATGCATGTTACACTTGATCACCAACCTATCTAAATGCATATTAATATGTTGATGTTAATTTTTCAAAATCCTAATGATTCTAATATAGGACAGTATCAGTGACTAGTTCTTTGTTTTCCAGATTAAATTCGTAAATTAAATTTAAATTTCATATTATTAGTTGTTGTTTATATTACTGCACATGTATGTTACATGCAGGATTTCAAGTCTTAAAGAAAATTGGTTGAGTTTTGTGTTAAATTTGTCAAACCTGAGACTGTGTACATATTAACCCTTTAAGCCTGAATTCTAAGTGTTTAGTTCAATTTGCAGTTTTAAATTGTAATGTTTAGAGCCGTATACATTATTGTATGTAAGGATATAATGTTAGGTTTCATACTCTTACATGTTAGGTTGTTGTTGTGGTAAACCTTGAGTTGGTTTTGATGTTTGAATTTCTCCAAAATTTTGAAAATTGAATACATGTTAACATTTTTACATTGCTTTCAAATGTGTAGTTCAATTTCAGATCTAATATGTAATGTTGAGCTAAACTGAATGATTGAACCCTTCATTTCAAGTTTTAACCCATGTACACTTGACACTCTACACTAATGTTCACAACTGCCATGAAAACCTAACCCTCCATCTCTATGTTATGTTCATATAGCTATATGGATATATGTATATAGTACTGTATACATGTTACAATGTATGTAGATGCAATTAAAATCTCTACCTCTCTATACATATGAATATACATATATATATATATATGGTTAGCCATGCATGTTATGAGTAAATAGCTTGTGCCTTGTAGACTGCTTAACCAACATGCCATGAATAGTGTAACTAGATAGCTATAGTTGAGACACAGATCCTCTCATGCACTTTCATGTATAATTCACACAAACCACATAACCTTTACATAATGTTAGCTTTTTTTTTCCTCTCTAATGCTATATATATATATATATATATATATATATATATATATATATATATATATATATATATATATATATATATATATATTAATGCTATATATATATATTTTTTTTTTACATAATGCTATATATATTTTTTTTATATATATATATAAATGAAATATATATATATATATATATATATATATATATATATATATATATATATATATATATATATATATATATATATATATATATATATATATATATTGTGTGATTGGATTTCAATGCAATTGACTTTCATTCTTTAACTTCGTTTTTTTTTAGTTTTCTTGAATAGTATTCCTTAATAGATAATTGGTGATTACCTTTATTTTATTTTTATAATAAGTACCAGTTTTCTGATAGGATGGTAGACTGCCTTACAGCCTTGATGATTGTTCTTTTCTTTATCCTTTCCAGTATGGCACCCATGATCCGAGCCCGTCGCTTGAGAGCAGTTGCAGCTACTGAGAGTGTGCTTCCACCTTCTACTGTTCAGGAGGTGGTGATCCCTCTATCTGATCAGGGGGTGATGGCACCTCCTGCCTTTGAGGAGATGGTGGTAGCCTCGCCAGAGAGTCTTCCTTCATCTCCTGTCGTTCAGGAGAGAGCTGCAGATTTGCTTGAGACCGAGAGCCTTTCCCTACCCCTTGGGATGGTACTTCCTACTGTACCACCCAGAGGTTTGTTACTTGATGTAGCCCAGGTGTTTGGATATTTTCAAGAGAGGCTGTTGGAGTCACAGAGAGTTCATGAGGAGGCCATGAGGGAGCAAATCCAGAGGTTGCTACGTCTGCGGGACTCTGTGCTTCCGGGAGGAGAGCCTAGCTCCAAGAGGGCGAGAAGCAGTACCCAGTCCTACCCAGAGTTTGAGGAGTACCCATATATCCAGCCTATATCATAATACCCAGCCCAGTCTCTTGTCCAGCAGAGGCCAGCTGAGCCAGAGCCTATCTGTGCCTACTGTAAGAAGTCTGGGCACAAGTGGAGCAACTGTAGAAAGAGACTAGGATTATGCCTATTCTGTGGGTCAGCTGCGCACTGGGTGCAGCATTGTCCTGATGCACCTACCAACTGTAGCACCCACTTTTTGAAATAAGGGTATTTTAGTCATTTTAGTCATTTTGTGATTTTCTAGATATTATTGACTTGTGATTGATTTAGCCTTTGGTCTAACTTTAGAAAAACCCACATTAGAGACTAACCATGACCTATGATGAGTATCTAGCTAATTAGATTTTATTTTTAGGCTTTGGTTTAATTTAGAAGCCATTTGGCTATTTTTAGGCTATTTAATTAATTGGCCTTTTTAGTCTTTTGTTAAATGAGCTTAAACTCAACTTAAATAGAGGAGTGGGACCCATGAACCAACCTTAACCCTATTAAAACTCCTATGGCCGGCCAAAACAGGAAAGCCCTATCTCCTATATAAGCATTGCATTGGAATAGACACCCCCTTTTCAAAACCCTAGTTTCCAGCTCTCCAAAACCCTAACTTTTTCATCCGACCTCCGTTTTACCTCAAACAAAGTGCGTTGTGATCGTGGAAAGGAGGAGAATTTGTTGGAGCATTGTTAGCAAGGAGTTGGAGGCGTTTGCTCGGTGGAAACTGGTCGTCTCATCGATCGAGGAGTCAGTTTCTTGATTTTTCAACTCGTAATAGGTAAACCCCTAAACTCTATAGTTTCTTCTGATTTTTCTTCATGGTAGCATGCATCTAGGTACCCTAGACCCACCCATGAAGTTTGGTTAAGTTTCGTGTCCGTTTGATAGGGTATCGGACACGTATCGGATTAGGTTTAGAAGTGTTCGATGAAATTCCTCTGAGATTTCGATCATGTTATTTTTGTAATCTAATTTCATGAATTTATAGACCTATAGGTGAGGATTCCTAAACCCTAGGTTCTTGGTTGAATCGACACGTTTTCGTGTCCGAAACAGGACACGCACGCGCAGCACGAGGACCGCGTGCGTGTCCTGCTACTGCTGTGTCCGTTCTCATTGGACACGGCGATTCAACTCGAGAAATTTTGTCAGTAGGGAGGCACCACGACTGACAACAGGCTCACAAAATTTCGTGAGATTTCGTGGAGCGTAGATAGAGTAATCGACTCGGCATCGATCGCGGCCTGTCGCGCGCGCGTGAGAACGCGGCGTCCGATACGCACTTCGTGCGACTCGGACACGTGGCGAGAGTCCAGTGCAGGCATGTGGACATGTAACCTTATAGGTGGGCTACGTGTACGAGCAACCACGTGGCGCGATTCGCTCTGTGTCGAGCCCTAGATCGCGTGACACGCGTGCACGAGAACTTGGTTCCAGTTTTGGTTCACGAGTGTTCAGGACACTTTGTGTCCTATTTCTTGGACACAATGACACTTATAGTTCATGTTCAGACCCTTGACACATTACCAACCTTAGGTTTTGATTATTAGTTTATTTTCGAATGTGTTTAGTCATGTTTAGGTTTTGTATTAGAGTATCGGGTTTCTTGATTTCCAGTTTTGACAGTTCAGTAAATTGAACTTGTTCCCTTTAGTTTCGATGTTTAATCCTGTACAAGATTCGACCTACAGATCACACAACACCATATCTAGGTAAATGCCTATTAGTTTGTAGCCTCGAGAGATTGAGTTCGAGTTCTGGTTTTGAGTATCGGGTGTTCTTAGAATCCCAGTCACTGTTTCAGTTTCTTTCCTTCCTTTTGTTCTGATTTTCGAATATATACGTTCTGTTTTAATCAACCTGCAAATCCTATTAGATCTATATAAGAGATTACCTAGTAGTTTGCATCTAAAGATAAGGTTGTATTCGAATCGGGTTAGCATAGGGTTGCTCGGGTTAGTTCAAATCCAGTTTTACAGTTTCAGCAATTTGAAACTGATTTTCAGTTCAGTTTTCAATGTATTTGCCTGTACAAAACCAACCTACAGGTCCTACATTACCCCCTCTATGTGACACCTATTAGTTTGCATCAAGGGGAAGGCTATGATTGAAATTGGGTTCTCATAGAATATCGGGTTAATCCAGTTTTCCTCTTCCTATTTCAGTTTTCATTGTGTTGATAGGTTTTGTTCAGTTTCAATATGTCCCTGTGTAAAATCAGAACCTACAAACCTTGTTTGATCCTACCTAGAGTAGTAATTACTAGGTTACACAAAGGAAAAGCTGTGTTAAGTTTGAATTGCCATAGAGTATCAGTTAAGTGTCAGAGTCCTATTCCAGAATTCTACATATTTCTGTTTCAGTAATTTGATGATTAATTCCTGTTTAAACAGAGCATACAGGTCCATGTAATCCTATCTAGGGGAGTATCTTGTTAGTTTGCATCATAAGGATGGCTATGTTGAGTTTGGGTAGCCATAGATATTCCTAGGTATCAATATAGGATAGAGAGATGGGTAGTTTTCTATAACTGTTATTGAATAGGTGACCATTAATCTAAAACTGTTTTCAGTTTAGTTAGTTAGTTAGCTATTTGTTAATACCAAGTCTAGTTAGGTTTGTAAGGACCAGTTAAAGTTTAATTGATTAGTTAGGTTTGGTAATGTCAAGTTTAGCTAATTGATTAGTTTAGGAGTTTGTTGAAGGGTAGGAGGATTTCTAATTTTTGAGTGTATTAAATAGTTGGTAGGATTTTTGTATTAGGATGCATTGGTAATTGATATGTAGGACTAGTATTGACCTAAAAGTGGACTTGTAGACTAGTTGACCAACCTTGACCTAGTTTGACTAGTTTGATTGACCAAAGTTGACCCAAGGTTGACTTTGACTTAGAGTGACCCAAATCATGTAGAATTTGCATTAAAGGTATTCCTTATGATATTTTAGACTGTATTATGACATGTGGTTGTTTTAAATAGGATCGTATTACTCCAGTCCAGTCACTTTTCATCATCAGCAGTTTGAATTGCCAGGCGAGTACATTCTCTGATCTTTTCGTGCTTCTTTGGATATGTACTCTTGTTATAGACTAGTATACTTGATGCTGACACGACGTTCACACGGATCGGTACCCTATGGATCTTTTCATGCGATGTTATCCCCTCAAATACATCGAGTATGTCATATTTCATGTACTTTATCATGTTCATCATGTACTCCATGTATTCACTTTTATCCATGTGCACTCATATATTATTCATGTACACTCATGACCATATGAGCTCCATGTATACAGTAGTTGTTATCCATGTGCAATAACATAACATGCTTCGATCCTTGTATATTGGTTGGGGGCAGGGAGAGTGTAGTTGGTTATGTGATCATTATCCCCAGTAGTTATCCATGTGTATTCCATAGTTGTATCCATGTGCAACCCAAGCTGTTTACATAACCAATTCATGCTCTGTTTCACGTAGAAGGTTATATTCTTTATTTATCATATTTATATCTCAGTTATATCTTCTCTCCTGTTGATTTCTCTTTACAGCGATTCATGTATAGTTTTCTATAGCTTGCTTTATATGTCCATTCCTGATATGAACTGTTGTGAGAGATATGTGCTCGTTCCGTCCTGACTGGGCATGTTGAAAATTTTACAGGTGATGATGAGGAGTACTGTCCTACTTATTATGGCATTGGCTTAGATGACACTGGCGACGTGGACCCACAGGAGGATCCCACAGTCGTTGAGGACTTGCCCATAGTCTAGCTGAGACTTAGTATTTTATTTCTGTATTTTCTATTTGAGACTTTTATGAGTTGTACTTGAGATATTTCTGGTGGTTTACACCTAGACTTTATTGTGACTCTTTTGAGATCCTTCTTCTATTCCATCTTAGTATTGTGATTGAGTTACGTATTATTTTACTCTCTATTCATAGCTTGGTTAGATTATGTTAGATATGGTGACTCAGGACAGCATTCTACCGCCGACACTGCGGCGTAGGCTGGGCGTTTGTTACTTCTCGTGCCCTCACACTGGGTGCGGGTCGTGACACCAACCAGGGCCCTGCTTCCAGGAGGGAGTTCTAGTTCTCAGACCTAGCTGGAGGTGAGTTTTGACCTAACCTTAGTATTCCTTTTTGTTAATATTTGATGCATCCCTTACTTGTATGTTTTGATACCTTGTGATTGCCTAGTACTGTAGCAGGTTGGTGTAACTAGATGAGACCCCAGACTGATTTTGCATACCATGACTCCATAGGTTAAACTTTCTCATTGTATGATTGAATAGGTTCTGAGACTATGATTGCTGGGGGCTTAACCTAGAAGGAGTGCGATCACCTTTAATTTCGAGGACAAAATTTTTATAAGGTGGGTAGGATTGTAACACCCAGTTTTCCAGAAGAGGGTAATTTTGACATTTTTGGGGTATTTTAAATTTATTTGAATTTATTTGAATTTATGGAAATTTTAGGAATTATTTTGAAATTGTTTGAACTAGATTGATTTTGACTAGTTTTGACCCTTGTAGACCAACCTAGGATCTAACCCTAGATAGTATGGACTTGATTAGGTTTTATGACTCTAGTCTAACCTAGCCTAATCATTGGTTTGGTCATTAGACTCTAGTTAGCATTAGGATTTAGAAAGTCATAAGTCATGGCTTATGATTTAGAGCCTTGATTAATCATTTAACACATAGCCTTGTAAGTTGGCCCAAAGCCCAAAACAATTACCAAAATCTAATCCATAGGAAATATTGGCCGGCCACCCTATCTACATTGGGATCATCACCTATTTATACTCTCTTAATTTTTAGGGTTGCCACTTCCTTAGGAAAGCTCAAAGTTTAAGAAGGTTTGTTTCCTATTGTATTTTAATCCCTAGATCTCCATTCCTCTTCCTTTTTCATTCAAATCTCTTCCATTAGGTTCTAACATACCTATTCTTGCGGTCATTAAAGTTCCATTTCAGTTTGATGTGATTTGAGTGGATTGGGACATCAAGAGGAGAGCTATTGAAAATGGATTTTTCTTGAAGGTTCAAGTATAGGTAACTCCTCCATTTCTCAATGAAATTTTGATTTGTTTTCATATTTAGGGAGCCCTAGAAGTCCCCTAAGTGTCTGCATTGGTTTTGTGTCGGATTGCATCAGTTTCGTGTCCGTTTAGACACGTGTCAGGAGCTATCCCTAGGTGTTTGTCGAAATGCCTCAAAGGGCATTTCGATCTCTTTTGTGCATTGTTTTTAAATAGAAAATTAGGTTTTACTATTGCTTAGGCATTCCTGTTCTTCTGATGTGGATTTGGTGTCGTGTCGTGTCGAATCGGACACGTGCACATGCGGGTGTACACGCGCGCGCACAGGCAGTGCATTCCTCTGCTACTCGTGGTCTCGTGCTCGATGCATAGGCCACGTGGCGAGCTGGGATTTGACGAGGGGGTGGGGGCAGTGTCTGACACGAGGGCCCCTAAGCCTCGAGTCGTCTCGTGTCGTGTCGGACACGCACGAGGCTCTGCACTGGGTTGCCTGACTGTTCAGTCGGGTTTTTTATTTGTCACTGATACGCAGTTATAACTCGGACACGGGGACACTTTGACTCAGTGCAGGCACCTAGACACGAGGACCTATCCTAGGCGAACCTAGGTTGGTGACCACGAGACACGAAGTGTCCTGTGTCGAGTGCACGACACGCGTGTACTTGTGCACGAGACAGTGCACTGCTGTGCAGTGTCTTTGCACTGTTTTAGGTTTTCTTGCGTGGACACGCTGTGTCCGGCTATGGTGGACACGAGACACTTGCAAGGACACATGTACACCCTATATTTTCATTACCAACCATTAACCTTGCAGTTTAATTAGTTTCGAATTACATTTTTCCCATTTCCCCAATTTTTTGAAACATATGTATTTCTCTGTTTCCAGATTTCTAAAATATGAACTTTGACATCATATTAACCTAATTAATACTGTTAATTAGTTGGTTTCAGACCCTAATCATGTGCTCTTATATGTTATCTAACCATGGGTCAAATTTTGGGTTGTTTGGTGTTATGTGGGAATCAAAATGGGCTTGTATGGAAAACTGGGATGAGAGAGTTCAGATTACTGAACTGTGTATAGTCCCAGTTTTCAAATGAACTTTGCTATCATTTTTAAACCTTCTAAATGCTGTTAACATGTAGGTTTAAGTCCCTAAATCTATTCTCCTACATGTTAACTACCTATGTGTCGATTTGGTGTTGATTTGGTGAAATATGGATTTCGAATTGGGCTAGGCAAGAGTAATATGAACTGATTACAGTTTCTGAAATTATGAGTTGAATTCTTCCTTTCTTTTTTTCAGTTGATGCATGAACTTAAGTATTGTGAATGGGTCATGTTAAATAGTAATCTGGAATTGATTTTTATAGACTGAAATCTAAAGTTTAGGATAGACTGAACTGTTGTTTCCTTTGCATATTACACATCATCACACACAGCCCCTTCACTACACTGTATCACACACAACTTTCATGTTCTCACATCACCCTCACACTCTAATACACACTCATTGATTCTTGCCCTTTCCTTTTTCCTGTACAGCCAGTAAACTAACACACACACACACACAGCCCCTCTATATGTATCCTATTTTTCCTATATGATTAATTGCTAATAGGTAATAGGTATTATAGTGTTTGTGTTTCCCTTCAAAACCTGGAATTGTTTTATGCTTCATTTGTTCAGTTCCTGTCATCAGGACAGTTCTCACCCTCACCTAGACATACATGTTTCACTCACCCTCCATTATACTCACATTCCATTCTTGTTCTCATACACACACATATACACTCTCTCTATATATATTTCCTAATATTCCAATTTGTAGGTTAATGTATAGGTTGTATGCAATATATATATAATATATGTATATATGTTTGAGCCTATATCTAAATGTATATAGATATATGTTAGTTCCTAATGTATATGTCATATAACCTAAGGTAGGTATGTGATGTATATATATATATATATATATATATATATATATATATATATATATATATATATATATATATATATATATATATATATATATATATATATTATATATATATAAATATATATATATATATATATATATATATATATATATATATATATATATATATATATATATATATATATATATATATATATATATATATATATATATATATCCATGATATGTGTTTGTTCCTATACCTATGTATAGGTATATGGGTACCTAGCTAGTGTATTTACATATGGTGTTAGTTAACTTATAACTTGTAGTTGGTCTAGATAGCCTAGTAGTGTTGTGTACTAGCTAGTGTAGGTTGAGTGACCTAGTATAGACTAATGAAGACTAGTATAGGCTAGTTTGACCTAGTTTAGACTTGTTAGACCTAGTTTGACCATAGTTGACCAAGTTTGACTTCTAGGGTTGACCAGAGTTGACCAAGAGTTGACTTTTGCCTAGATTTGACCTAGACTCATGTAGAATGCATAGTAGAACTTCATTTTACCATTTTAGACTTGTTGTGACTTGTGCTGTTCTGATTAGGAGCCAGACACCACTCCTCAGACAGTACTTTCATATTGGACACTCAGATACCAGGCGAGTACATTCTCTGATCATTTCATATCCTGCTTAGAATTATTTTCTGCATTAAATTACTTTACTTGTTACTGTCACGTTGGTCACACGGATTGGTACTATACGGATCCCTTCTTGAGATGTTATCCTTAGGGAGCATTGGGTACTACATATTCTGTGTATCTTACATGACGTATCACTATGCTTCACAGGTTCTTTGATCACTTGTGACATATACCCTTATGATCACAGAGTCTCCTAGAATCTCTTATCCCATTTACTGGGTATCCTAGAATCTCCTAGAATCTCCATTTTTGGGACATCCATGTATCACCCTTCGGGGGCTTTGCGTGGAATCATAACATAACTTGGTTGGATCCTTGTGTATTGATTGGGGGTACGTAGAATCAGAATCTCTTCCATAGTGTCTTATCAGAATCTCCTATGCCATTCACATGTCTATATTGTACTCTGACTCACTAGCCACTATTAGTCTCTATCTATAATAGATATTTCTATTACAGCTTTCTCTCTCTGTTTACATACTGCATTTCTTTCAGTACATGTATCTTACTTTACTGCATGATTATATTTTCTAACCTGCTATGAACTGTTGAGATGTACTGTGCTCGCTCATGTCCTGACTGGACCTGTTGAAAATATTACAGAGGACGAGGAGGAGGCCTGCCTGGACACTTTCTACGGGGCAGCCTTAGATGACACTTGCGAGCTGGACCCTCAGGAGGACCCAGCTCTAGCTGAGGACATCACCCCCATTGTCTAGACTAGTTTAGTTAGGCTTATATTATTTTATGTAGCCTTGAGTCATGTTTAGCTAGACTTTATTCTGAGTTCTGAGTTGTATATATTCTTTCATTTCTGTATCTGAGACCATGTACTTCTGGATATTTGCTGGGATTATCTTAGACTACTTTATCACCTATTGTTTCCTTGATTTCTATTTCATATCGTGCTATCTCTTCCTTAGTTGTGATTGAGTTTATTACTGCTATGTCACCCCCATTCGGGGAGTATAAACTGTTTAGATATATATTGTTAGATGTATGTTGACCTAGGACAGCGGTCTACCGTCGACACTGCGGCGTAGGCTGTCACGACCCGCACCCACTGTGAGGGTACGAGAACGTCACAACGCCCAGCCTACGCCGCAGTGTCGGCGGTAGAACGCTGTCCTAGGTCAACATATATCTTGTAATATAATACTAAGCAGTAAATGAACTCAATCACAACTAAGGAGGAAGAAAATACGATATGATATAGAACTCAAGGAAATACTGAAGATAGAAAAGTCTAAGATAATATCCCAGCAAATATCCAGAGTACATATCTCAACTACTGAGTATGAAAGAATATATACAACTCAACATCTCTGAACAGAAGTAAAATCTAGCTAAACAGTCTCAAGACAACATCAAAATAAGATAAGGCCTAACTAAACTAGTCTAGGCAGTGGGGTGATGTCCTCAGCTAGAGCTGTCCCGAAGAAGGTATCCTCCCAGGCCTCTTCCTCGTCCTCTGTAATATTTTCAACAGGTCCAGTCAGGACAGGAGCGAGTACAGTACATCTCAACAGTTCATAGCAGGTTAGAAAATATAATCATGTAGTAAAGTAAGATATAGATACTGAAGAAATGCAGTATGTAAACAGAGAGAGAAAACTGTAATGGAAATATCTACTATAAGTAAGGAGCTACCAGTGACTAGTAATTTAGAGTACAAAGTCGACATGTGAACGGCTTGATTTGTACATGGCTATACTAAAGAGGCGTACATGGCTATTCTACTTTGGAAATGTTCACATGGCTATTTATACTCCCCCGTACCCCCAACTAATACACAAGGATCCAACCAGGTTATGTTATGATTCTATGTAACAGCCCCGAAGGGTGATAAGCCTCCGAAAGGTGATAAGCCTCCGAAAGGTGATAAGCCCCCAAAGGGTGATATGCCCCCGAAGGGTGATAAGCCCCCGAAGGGTGATAAGCCCCCAAAGGGTGATATGCCCCCGAAGGGTGATACATAGTAGTCCCACAAATGGGATAAGGATTCAAAGAAGACTCTGTAATCATATGGGTATATGTCACAAGTGATCAAAGAACCAAAGAAGCATATGATACGCTATGCAAGTGAAACGCACAGAACATAGAGTACCCGATGCTCCCTGAAGGGATAACATCTCAGAGAGGGATCCATATTGTACTAATTTGTGTGACCAACGTGACAGTATCAATTAAAGTAATTTAATGTAGGAAAATAATTCTAAGCAGGATATGAAATGATCAGAGAATGTACTCGCCTGTATCTGAGTGTCCGGATGAAATGTACTGTCCAATGAGAGGTGTCTGGCTCCTAATCAGAACAGCACAAGTCACAACAAGTCTAAAATAATATAATGAAGTCCTACTATGCATTCTACATGATTCTAGGTCAATCTAGGCCAAAGTCAACTCTTGGTCAACTCTGGTTAACCCTAGGAGTCAAACTAGGTCAACAAGTCTAAACTAGGCTAATCAAGTCTATACTAGTCTAAACTAGGCTAAGCCAGCCTATTCTAAGTCTAACAAGACTGTACAAGACTAATCTAGACTCTACTAGGTCTAACAAACACACCCATGAATCACATATCACATGTCAATCATTTATCTAAAATGAAATAC
Organism: Iris pallida; assembly: GCA_029216955.1. Classification (NCBI taxonomy): domain Eukaryota; kingdom Viridiplantae; phylum Streptophyta; class Magnoliopsida; order Asparagales; family Iridaceae; genus Iris; species Iris pallida. The sequence goes on along the minus strand of JANAVB010031217.1, from coordinate 57,050 downwards.
TCTATAATATAGGGTACACATATTGATATGTTACATAATATAATATAAATACACATATTTAACATATAGGCTCCCGTGTGCATCACACCTGCAAACATATACATATATCTAATATATATATAATGGTAGGCACTCACATATGTAAACAAGTATATGGGGCATATAATACCTATTTATATAGTTATAACCCACTACATATATATACATATATGTATAGAGAAGGGAAAACACATGGTGTTCAAGTGTCATGTGTGTGTTAGTCATGAATGAGAGTGTGTGTGATGAGTGAAAGAGGGTGAAGTGTCAAGAGGACAGTGTGGTGGTTCAAGTGAGGCATATGTGTGTGAAAACTGAAAACAATGCTAAGGCATGTGAAAATAAAACAGTGTTCTAATGTGCAAAATCTAGTGGGTGTCATGAGGGAAAAGTGTGGTAAATGAGGAGGAAAACAGGAAAACAGTTGACATGTTAAGGGAAGAATCAGTGAATACTAGCAGTGGCTATGAACAACATTTATTTCAGAAATAAGAAAGCTCATATTGAAATTTCCAGTTCAACAGGAACCCCAAAGGCCCAGGTTTCAGTCCACAGCGGATCCCAATCTCAGTTTCAGATTTAGGGGGGTGAAATGTCATGTGATAGGTTCTCATATTTGACAAACCAAAGACAGAAAACATGGTGACAGGGGATTACAAAACCCAAATCCAGTGTGTCAATTATTCTCAGGTTATTCCAGGATTAGGAAGCCAAGTGACAGTCTCAGGTGTGTGTGATATACCTAAGTTAAGTTCTCAGTTATTCATTTAACAATCAGAGATATTACGTACATATATATATAGTAGGTAGGGTGTTCCTGTGTGTATAACGTGGTAAAACCTGTGTGTTCAAAGAGTATTAGAGAGAAGGAAACATGCAAGGGTGTTAGTGATATAAACATGTGTGTCCATGTGTCTAGTGTCAATAGGATTTGAGTGTGTGTCGAGTGAGCAAAGTGTCAATAAGTTAGGAAAATAGCTACATGTGTGTGTGGGTACTAATGATGTGAAACATGTAACAGTGAGTGTGAGCAAAACAGTGAAGAGAGTGTGTGTGTGTGTGTTATACATGAGAGGAAATAGAGTGTGTGTTAGTCCCTGTGACAGGAATGTGTAGGGCTAAATACAAACAATGTGTGTACATGATTTGATTTGGAATTCCAATCTCAGGTTTCAGATTTCCATATAAAAGAGTCATTTAGCACAGTTCATATTAGTGCCCTAAAACTCAGGTTAGGAACCATTCCATGTTTCAGGAAAAACTGGAAAAGTGATCTCTCATTGAATCAACATTCATTACTATACAGTAAAAAGGAGAGCAAATCTCAGTTGACAGTAAAAAAGAAGAAAACAGTGAATGATATCTGGAATTAACTCAGGAAATATGAATCCTGGGAACAGTGTCAAGCTAACAGTGGAAAACCTGGGATCAAACAGTTAAAACCCAATCCTCATGACAGTGAGCATGAATCAACCATTCGAATCCCCATAATTCAATTTCAGTGAGGAGAAAACCACAGTGAACTATCACTCTACAGGTGATGATCTATCATGGGAAAATTAGCATTGGAAAAATCGGTTTTAGATAAGGAAATGAAAATTCAGGAATAAGTTCTGACATGTATTCAGTTGACAGTGCCTATGTACCAGTCAATGAATCCCAAGGCCCAATTGTAAATTCAAATCTGGATTCTATGCAAATCACAAAACCCAATCATGTAAGTAAATTCTCTGATATATATAACATCACAACTAATCACACAAGATTGTTAATCATGCATTAAGTTTAGGAAAAAAATCAGGGAACAAGTTCTCAGGAGTTCAGTGTTCAGGAAGATGAAATCTAATGACAGTTTATGTTAACCAATCCCAACACCAAATCGATAAACAACAATGCAGTGATCTATTACACATATGCGAGTGATTTAATCATGGATTTTCAACAGGAAAAAAACAGTTTTTAAAGACCAAAACTAACTCTCAGAAAACACAAACTGATACGCGTATCAGTCCAAATGGGAAATGACAATTCGAAGGTATAAATCATGTTAATAATCCAAAGTAAAGATTGGTAAGGATACTAGAGTATGTGCACGTGTCTACTAATTCATCTCGTGTCCAAAAACTGGACACGAACGTGTCCAAATTACAGAAACCAAAACGAGCACAACACAGACACAACTAAACAGCACAGTGTCGTGCACGTGTTCCAGAGGGTCTAGGACACGACACGACACGAATTGGAACACGTGCTCATGCACACGTGTACGCCCACACTAGGGCTACACACTCGTGTCAACACGAGGTGTCCACGCTGTGTCTAGACACGACACGAAGGCCGTATCAGTGCCCAAAAGTGACAGCCGCGCGCACAGTGCACGTACAGTGCACACGTTCGTGCGTGTCCGATACGACACGAGAGTGTCTCAAACTTTGAGGACCTTATGTCAGTGTCTGCCCCTAGGGCTGTGTCAATTCCTAGGTGTCCACGTGTCGTGTACAGGGAGTAATTGCCCCCGAGTAGCAGGACAATGTGCACTGTGTCAGAACAGCGTGTTCGTGTCCAGATCTCGACACGACACGACACAATGGTCACCTCAGTCCAACAGAAAATGATAAGCGACAACAAACCTTAAATTTTTATTCAAAAAGTTTTCTAAAATCATGTTGAAATGTCCTTTGGGACATTTCATCAAACACCTAGGTCTATAGGCTGATACGTGTCCATTTAGGACACGAAAAGGACACGAAACCTAGGTCTAGGCATACCTACAGGACCAGGACACCTAGGGCTAGGTCTACATGCAAAGAAACTAGAATTTTAATGGGTGGATTAGGATTTTACCTATGGTGTTCTCCAACACAAAAATCCTTTCCAATGAGGATTCCAAAAAGCCACCAAACTCCTTCAAATTGATAGAAAACTGAGAACAACAAATTCCAACAGCAATAAAACAATAATTAGAACCTATTGCAATTTGTTTGGATTAAAAAGGAGTTAAAATAGATTTTCTAGGGATTTTTGAAGATGGAGACTCACCTCTTCCAAAGCTTGAGAGAAAAATAATTAAAGGAGGCAAGAACAAATGGAAGAGGCATTAAATAGGGTGGGAAACCCTAGGTTGGCTGCCATGGGCTGATTAGGGTTAGGCTTGGTTCATGGTGTGGGCCTAAGGGCTATTAAGCCTAAGTCATTAATCATAACTTATGAAGTCATAAGCCATATTAGTCAAATCAACTCCAAATCCCTCCAAACAAGTTCCAATGACCTAACCCTCACCAAATTAGGTCAAACCAAGTTTACTTAACCTAACCAAGTGGTCTTAACCTAGGTCAGTCACTAGGTTAGTCTCCTAGTCAACACTAGTCAACCCTCATCTAAACAATCCCAAAATAAATTCTAAAAATTCCTATAAATTCAAATAAATTATAATAAAATCAAATAACCCCAAAAATGTCTAAATACCCTAATCACATGGCTAGGCTCTAGGGTAGGCAGTCTCTACTGTTCACTAGCAAAACACCATAATTCACAAGTCATGAATTTAAATACTTTAAAAATAATTAAAAATCACTAAAAATCATACTATAAATTAAATCTCATTAAATAATAATTATAATTACAAAATTTCAAAATTACCCTCTTTTAGAAAAACTGGGTGTTACATAGGCTGGACGTACCCACGTCTCGTGCCCTTACTCTAGGGTGCGGGTCGTGACACCTCTGGAAGACTCAGGATCTTTCATGAAGACTCAAGAACTTTCTAGATGTTCTAGAAGCCTCCTTATAATTATCTAGGTTTTTAAGTTTCCTAGAAAAGTCCATGGAATACTTTATTTTCAGAAGTTTCTTGTAAGCCCCGTGGGCACTAAAAATAAGTGAGAGGCCTCATTTATTCCTCACCACCAAAGTTGTAACATCTTTCTAGTATAGTGAAGTGTTCATACTTCCAATCTCTCTCTTTTGCTCCACATTATTTTCAATGTCGCCTTAGCGGCCTAGCTAAGCGTTTGGAGAAAGCTGGTACGTGTCTTCTAGTAGGAAGCTTGTGCACCGTATAGTCGAAGTAGCAAAAACACTAAGTCCTTGACTGTGCTACTTTTTCTGTAGCATATACTAATTTTGCATAGTTGTTCTGAATCTTGTTATATTGCTTACCAACCTGTGGCCAAAATGACTACAACTAAGTTATGAGCCAGCATATCTCGATATTATGTTAATTCATTAATGAATTAGGAATGTGGTCTTTCACTTTCCCTTTCGCTAGTCTCATAATCAAACGACTGACTAATCCGCTTACGTGTCGTTGTTAGCATCTCGTTCTTCCTTTAGATGACATAAAAGCCTTTGGAACGGCAGCTAGCTTGGAGTTGTTCTTAAAAACATGAAGTAAACTACCTTATCATGCCTCTGGCTTTGTTTGCCCCAGCTTGGCGTAAGCATCCTTACACCGCCTCTGACTATTCTCGTGAAGTCTTTACAACGGCTGGAAAACCAGTCTACGAAGTGAAGCCTATTGCCACACTAGTCCTCCTTAACTTTAATGAGATCAATACTTTAACATAATGAAAACAGAATGAACTGAATTTTCATATATCTGATCAGATAAATATCCAAAATACTTTAATACATAAATGTGTCCAAAATTAAATAGCACCCAAATACATAAAATACAAACTCTCACTATATTGCCATATACTTAATTGAGATAACCCCCAATATGAGCAGTATGCTCATGAAAGACCCTGGATGATAATGCTTTTGTGAGCGGATCCGCTAAAATGGAGTTTGTCATAATATGCTATATGGACACTTTAACCATTCTGAATTTTTTCCTTCACAACTAGAAACTTTATGTCAATATTCTTGACTTATACAAGTTTCTGTTGTTATTGGAATACATTACTGCTGATTTATTGTCACACCATAATTTAAGTGGTCTTTCAACACCGTACTGTAGGCGCAGCCTTGTGACAAAATTTTGCAACCATATTCCCTGAATAGATGCCCCACTGCATGTTATAAATCTTGCTGCCATGGTGGAAGAAATTATGACTGCATGTTTGACACTTATCCAAAATATACCTCCATTAGTCAGCATAATCTGATGTGGATCTCCTACTGTGTTGGCATCCAACAAAATCGGAGTCGGAATACCTTATGATCTCCAGAATTATCCGATCTCCTACAAAGAGCATAAAATTTCTTGTTCTCTATTAATTACATAAGTAGTTTGGCTGCTACCCAATGATCCATCCATATTTGCTTAAATATCTGCCTACCATCCTAATATGTACGTAATATCCTGACGCGTACATACTTGAGCATATATTAGACTCCCTATAACTGATCATAAAGAAAAATCTATTGTATTTTCTTAATTTCAAGGCTATTCTTAGGGCACTGATTGAGACTGAACTTGTCTCCTTTAGCGACTGGGATGTCACCTGGTTTGCATTTCTGCATGCCAAATCTTTTAAGCACTTTATCGATATAGCTCTTTTGTGATAATCCAAGAATGCCTCGAGAACGATCTCGGTGTATTTGAATTCCTAATACAAAAGAGGCGTCACCAAGATCTTTCATCTCAAAGTTATCTAATAGAAATTTCTTAGTGTCATGCAATATGCCTATATCATTTGTGGCAAGCAGTATATCATCAACATACAAAACCAAAATAATAATTTTACTCCCACTGAATTTGTGATACACACAATCTTTAACAACGTTAACCTCAAAACCAAACGAGGTAACAACTTGGTGAAATTTATAGTACCACTGACGAGAAGCTTGCTTAAGTCCATAAATGGATTTTGTCAATTTGCAAACCATATTATTTGGATCTTTCGACACAAAGTTTTCTGGCTGCACCATATAAATAGTTTCGTCAATGTTACCATTGAGAAACGTCGTTTTGACATCCATTTGATGTAACTTAAGATCAAAATGTGCAACATGTGCTATGATTGTTTTAAAGGAGTTTTTCAAAGATACCAAAGAGAAAAACTCTTTAAAATCAATCCCAAAATTTTGAGTAAAATCACTAGTTACAAGACATACTTTATACCTCTCCACATGACCCTTCGAATCCTTCTTGGTTCTAAATGTCCATTTGCAACCAATGGATTTCATACCTTTTGGTAATGGGACAAGTTCTTAAACTTTATTGTCTTGTATGAACTTATACTCCTTATTTATTGTATCAATTCACTTTGAGAACTGGAACTTTCCATGGCCAGACGGAAGTTGATTAGATCATCTTCCAGTATCCATAGTCTTCCTCACGTTCCTAGAGAAATATGACAATATTATCCGAAATTATATTTCTCCTTTATCTGGTGGATCATCTTAATATTACCGGTTCTTGAGATTGTTGAGTTTGTTCCTTAGGAATAATTACCTTATCCTGAATGGGGTGCCGCTACGTTGTCATTGTTAAGGTAGCTCAACAACGACTTATAGAGGTAATTCGACATTGTCTTATTGAGTCTCCGAATTCATTTCTTGATCATGACAGGTATAGAATCCTGCACATCGTCAAAAGTGATAGTAGGAATCGTAATTGATTTCTTCTCAAAGACAATGATCCTGACTTTATTTCTCCCCCAAACTCAGCATCCTCAAAAAATATTACACTTCTCGTCTCAAAAAAAAAAATCTTAGTGTGGGATTGTATAATTATCAACCCCTTGATCTGTAGCATAACCAATAAAGTAGCTGCTTATAATTTAACTTTGGTCTGTCTTCCCATTACACATTCAATATAAACATTAAAGTCTATAAAGTCAATGGAATCCAAATCTCATCGGACACAAATTGTTCAACTCTATTTCTAGAGAAGTGACCTAATGCTTGTGTCATAATGAGGCTAAAAAAAATTTGTTAATTTTACGTTTAGTACCACATGACTTCACTTGCAAGGTTTCATTATAAGATGCAATAGTTTCAACTGAATATAGGTTATCATAAATCTTAAGGAAAACGTTACCAATAATATTTAAATTTAAAGATAGACTAAACTTATTGTTTTTAAATGAACAATGATAACCGGATTTGTCCATTAAGGAAACTGAAACTGAATTTCATCTAAAAGACGGTATAATAAAAGTGTCTATCAAATCCAAATAATAATCGGTTCCTAAAAATAACCTAAAATGTCCTATTGCTTTCACTTCTACCGACTTGTCTTCACCCACATAGATGTATTTTTCACCATCAATTGGCTTTCGGTAGCTCAGACAACCTTGTCTAAAAACACTAATGTGGGTAGTAGCACCAGAATCTAACCACCATGTGTTTCTAGGTACTGAAGCTAAATTAACCTCAGAACAGACCAAATTTAGAAATATAATTTTTCTTATGTGTCATAACTTGTCACAAAAGAAACAACCCTTAGTTTTATATTATTGTTTCTTTTGAGCTAGGCCCTCAGCAGCTTCTGTATTTTTTTTTCTTTTTGCCCTTAAAATTTATCCCATTAAGCATGAAAATTGAATTCGTATTGGCAGATATTATAGCAACATTAACTGAAAAGAGAACAAAAAATAAATAAACAAATATGCTCTAATTAATAACCAAAGCGTAAAATATAGTCAAACAAATTCAAATAATGGTGAACCCCATCTCAAGATACCTATTACATCATTAATATCAAGTCTTTGGATAGTGATATTAACTGCAAGTGATATTCTTGGTGTAATGATCAAACGTTGACAATAAGTCATGTCAAATAATAAGCCTATCTTTGGATCGGATTATTATTCACATGTAAACCTTATAATTGTCACACATTTATCACCACAAGTATGTGTACAATTCAGCCAAGTATTAACCTTCCTTTGGGCCGGCTAATAACCGCATGAATATACACACACAAACATCCAACATCCCTTATAGAACATCTACGCAAGAGAGGTCATTTTGGCGACATCTTGTTTCAATGGGTCTATTTAGAATATTAGACGACTATTGCTGGTCACAAAAGGCACCAAAAAATTTAAATGTTAACTAAATTTTACAAAACTGAATCATGTCCAAATCCTTATGCTTATTTAAATTAAATAAACATAAATCCTTATGTACTTGTATATTTAAAATATTACAACTCAAATAAGATAATCATAAGCATGTGAATCTCTTTACATGATTCAAACATATATTCTTAATTTGACTAAACTGAGCATTGTCTACATAATAAAATTCATGTAATATTTTACTGAAGATATGGACCAATAGATTGCTTCAAATAACCCATAAAGATTATATTGAAATAATCTGCTGAAGATATATACGTCAATAGATTACATCAAATATATGACTTAGAACATAAATTTATTGGAAACTAAATTTATGTCAAACATAAAATTGTCTATATTGATTCCAATTTGTCCTCCAATGATCAATTTAGATTGGAAAATACTCTAAATTGAGTAACACCAAACATCTATCAGCATGAGTAATTGGAATGTAACCGACATTCCATATTATCACATATCCAGCAATAAGCATATTCATGCATAATTAATATAATGGAAAATTTCTACGGTAATTATCGCATGTGTCCATATCTAATATTTAAGCATGAACTGAGAGATCATTACTGTACATAAATTATGAATTTTATCAAGATTTTCTTAATATGGCGATCAAATCAACGAAGGATTGACAGCAAACCAATGTACTTGTAAGCAATGGAGAACCATGTATGGAAAAAATAAAATAAATAAATTATGATGTGCAAACATGTTGGAGCAGTTGTTTATGTACGGAAACAACTCAGAAGTAGAAGACAAGATCTCAATAGTTGTTCTCTTTATTTAGCCATCTAGTACAACACTAAGAAAATATATAAATTATATTCCAACATAAATCTACAATGAAGAACAAAAGGGTTGTAACAAAATCTTTTTTTTCCTACCAAATTGAAGCATAACCCAAGTGCCCCTACAGAGATCTATCAAAATGAGTAAATTGGTGGTAACAAAACCTCATCTTCAGAAGAAAAGAAGTTGACAAAACTCAAAAGAAACAAAAATTTCCAACGGAGAACAAAAGGGCTGTAACAAAATCGCATCTTTTCTCTGCCAAATAACCTGAAACCAAGCAAACCCAAGTTCCCATACAATGATCTACCAAAAGGAGTAGATTGGTAGTAACAAAATCTCGTCTTTAGAAGAACAGTAACAAAAGCTCATCTTTTTTTTTTTTAACAAACAACCTGCAGTGAAGCAAACCCAAGTGCCCATACAAAGATCTTGGGTTTCTTCTAGTTTTGCAATGGTCGAAGAACTTGGACTCCATTAATCTATGATTTCTGAACAATAACAAAAAATTGATTCTGAAACTTCAATTTCATAAATCAAACAGGAAGGCTCTGATACCATTTGTTATAGAATTTTATTGTGCCCTGTCGATTCATGAGATGAAGAACATAAATTAAATTGCGGAAGCGTACCTGAATACATTGTTAGACTTGATGGATCTTGAAACGAACGTCTCTTTATTGGGTTCGATCTTCTAACTTGCTACGACCTTTAATGACAAAAAAGAATCCGAATCCTTTGTCCCTCTCTTTCTGTTGATGGGGATGCAGAAGAGAAAAAAAGAGAAAACCTCTCTTTTGGTGGCCGTATAAGTTGGGGACCATAACCCTAATGAATACATATATTTATATGTTTTGATATTTCTAATTTGGCCCCTCATCAAATTAGAATTATCTCCGGTATCTACACATTAATTCCATGACAATTATACCCTTAAGTCAATTTCCAAATAGACCACTTTAATTTGGCTTAATTATTTAGATAGCCTAAACACAATTAATTTTACATGTGTGGTCCCTTAATTATTGAATAATTCCAACATGAACTATCAACTATAAGAAGTTTAGCATATTTAGTCAGAATGTATCCAACTGTTTCACTGGCAATGAACTATCAACTATCAGAAGTTTAGCATGATCCAATGCCTTCAGTTTCCTTGATGAATCCTCTCACAATTTCTCCATGTCCAGTTCTAACAATCCACTGAAAATGATCACAACAAAGCAGGTAATCTACCATGTTCCAAATTTCATCCTATATTTTCCAATACATTCTTAGATAATAACAGTGAATATAGGAAAAGAAGCCAGCATTATGCACAGAAAAAGAGATGTAACGGCCCCTCGTCGACCACAACCAAAGACCAAATTATGGTGGGACAGCGAATCCTGACTGGGTGCGATCCCATGGGGAAGCAGATTATTCCTTCCAATCAAAATTCCCATTCACTTGAAAAAGAATATGAAAAAGAAAGAAAAAAGAACTCGACATTTGCGAGTTTTAATTCAAGTTGCTGATATCCGTACAAACCAAAAGGGGGTAAGCAAGAATGTTGAAAGCCAGCCGACCGAAAACACAACTGAATAGACTCTCCTAACTGTAAGAACACTAACTACTAGACTCCCAACAGTCCTTCCTCTTGCCAATGTCGATTCATATTCCCCCTATTTACAGTAAACCTGTACAATGTTCAAGGATCCTCTGGGACCTGACAAACCCAAACCAAAGCAGAATCGATAGGCCGATGACCTCGATAATTTATCTGTATCAAGAGCGTCGGACCCATCGCAAAATAAACATCAAACCAGCAAACACGGGCGTTACTGCGTCAAGAAGATTTGTTGTGGGATATGATGCGGGGACCGATGAGCACAGCCGCATTGCTCGGAACTTTTGAAGCTGCAATCTGTTCGAGGCGGTTCCACGTGGCCTCCCGCCGTGTCTTGGTCTCCACCTCCTTGGCCTCATCTTCCAGAAACTTCTTCAAGCACTCGTCAAACAGCTCGGGGTCATGATCGGAGAAAAGCTTGCGGACGTTAAGGGTCAGGCTCTGGACCGCCTGGTTCCAGTGACTTCTTGTGTTCCTCTCTAATGCAGGGAAGATTATTGGCAGTATCACCTTCCGGTTCTGTTTGATCAAGTTCTCAATATGATCATTGTTCCACAAGAAGAGAGCTCTCTCTGCCACCTGCAAAGGGATGGAAGCAAAAACATCTCCGATTACTAGTGTATTTCAATCAAAATCAATCCAAACTTGCATATACTGCTAGCATAATAATTATATTGCATAGCAGGGAACGGCTTCAATACTCCCATGTTGTAACTAAATTAGTTGTACCCACGAACAAAAATGCACGATGAAAAACGAAAATGCCGCCCATTCAAAGTAATTTGCATATCTTACACTATACCCAAATGAGAAAACATGTCTTGCTATTACTTAAAAAAATCATTCATTTTGCGAGTACTTGATGCATGAATTAAAAGACTTTCAAATTACAAGATGGCTTTCATTCATAAATGTGTTTTTTCTTACGAGGCTTTAGGCATGGGACATGGAGAAGAGATGAAGCTAACCCTAAGGGTGCGTTTGATTGCAAGGTGGAAAATATGTGGAAAAGAAAATTACTTTTATGGAATTATTTTCTAGAATTTTTTTTTATGGAATTTTAAAAAAATTTCATGGAAAACTTAATTTGGGTGTTTGATTGCCATTATTTTCCACGAAAAATAGTTATTTTTCATGAAAAATGATATTTTCTTATGGGTTGGACAAGTTTCATTTTTCACCATTCTAGATGAAAATATGAAAAATGATAGTTTTTTGGAAAATAATTCCATGGAAAATATAAGCTATCAAATACTACGATTGGTGGAAAATATGTGATGAAAATATTTTCCATGAAAAACAAGCCCAATCAAACACAGCCTAAGTGTATAGAGAAAAATAAGTTTATTTAAAAAAGAAAAGAAAAAAACCTTCCTGATAGGAGTTTATTCCTATTTATAACAAGTCAGGAGTGCAAGTAGATCGAACCAACTAAAAGTAGATAGGCTCAACAACAATTAAAAGACCTAGAAATAAAAGCCTAACACATGGAGAGGACCCAAGCGAGACGACCAGAATTCCAGTAATGTCAGACAGGAATGCAGGAGCTTTTCGTGGCACAGGGCACAAAACCCAGCCGGCGCAAGACTCAGCTGAAATTTCCATTCCCCTAACCCAGAAATTTCGGTCCCATAACTAAATCCTATTTCCCGACATGATGATCCAGATATATAGATCACTCTTAACAGTGTGCATCAAGCATTGAGATGGCAATGCATTTTCACATTCCACCTTACAATTTTTATATTTACTTTAATAATCTCATATATTAGGATAATGTGCACAATCCATACATATCTTGACTAGATCCAATTTTAGCATAATGTGCAGAGTCCATACATATGATTAAATCTTATTTAATCATTATTTTCTCTGCTGACCTGGTCCAGTCTGCCATAATAGTGAATTATCTACCACTAGTCTACATGTACGCGCTTTGCACGTATTTTAATTAGAATATCATAAGGTCAGCAGTCGTCTTTCCGTCTTTTCCATGTGACTATTCGTGTGTACTTTCTTTTTGCAATGCCAAGAGATTCGAAGTACGAATTTTGTTCTTTTTTCTAAATTTTCTATTGAAAATAATAACCTTTGAAAAATGATAAGGACAGAAAAATTTATTACCATTGGAACATGAAGAGTTGTATGGAAACAGAAAACTACATAGCATGCAAACTTTATTGCTTTGACTCTTAAACATAAATGACATGCAAGTTGACATAAGAATATCATGTTTATAAAATACTCAAGGGTATTTTAGGAATTCAAAAGTTTCACTGCCAAGTTTTCCTATTATATAGTATAATAGATAATACTTAAGGCTGTGTTTGATTGGGCTATTTTTCCATGGAAAATATTTCCATCACAAATTTTCTACCAATTGTAGTGTTTGATAGCTTATATTTTCCATGGAATTATTTTCCAAAAAACTATCATTTTCCATATTTCCATCTAAAATGGTGGAAAATGAAACTTATCCAATCCATAGGAAAATATCATTTTCCATGGAAAATAACTATTTTTCGTGGAAAATAATGGCAATCAAACACCCAAATTAAGTTTTCCATGGAAAATTTTTAAAATTCCATGGAATTTTTTTTCCTAGGAAAATAATTCCATGGAATTAATTTCTTTTCCACACATTTTCCACCTTGCAATCAAACGCACCCTAAGTGTACTTCCTATTTCTCTGATAATAGAACTCAACATCAGGACTACTAAAATATCATGGTTATCAACGCCTTCAATGCCTCGCTTATTGTTACCAATTTGCATTTATTACCCTCTCAAGTTGTAACTCATTAAATGTCTACATTGGTAGTCTTTTTCTCTAATATTCACTGTGTCTTTCAAATTAGTTAACACCAGGGGAGAACGGAGAAGCCCTATTGGAAGTTGGGTGTGTATTAAGTAACTACTAAATTATGATATACAGAAAGAATAAAGGTAGTTTGAATTTATGCCATGTAAAAATACCCATTTCATCAAAAGTTGAACAATGAGGCAGCCTGTATGTGTACACTAGTACTACATTATCAGACTTGTGAGGTGATTGTGCCAGTTGTAGAGTCCAATGTTCGAGATATCAGATATCGGGTTCATATCCGTTTAGGATTTGAGATATCGGATGTTGGATATCAAAGATATATTGAAATATTGGAATCAATAAATATATAGTATGTTATATATACTAAATGTCCTATCAATTTTAAATTTCTAGATGTATCAAATGTTTTTGATGTCCTAAAGGCTAATACTAAGTAACCAACTAACAAAAAACACCTAACATAACAACGTAACATGGTAACAAACTAACAATTATAAAATTAGACGTACAAATAAAAAACTAGTAATATTAACAATATTGTATCAATATAAAAACCTACTCGGCAAAGAGAGAGAGAGAGAGAGAGAGAGAGAGAGAGAGAGGGGGGGGAAGAGGTTTCATCACAGCTAGAGAGAGAGAGAGAGAGAGAGAGAGAGAGAGAGAGAGTTACGGTTAGGGCTTTCTAGGTTTAAGTTTGGTTAATGGATAGGGCATCACCAGACCCGAAATCACTTATTCAGCTCTAATATCAGATATAGTAATATACCGAACTTCGACCGATATTTCTGCCGCTTTTTCTAAAACTTATATATATATATATATATATATATATATATATATATATATATATATATATATATATATATATATTTTGAAACCAGGTAAATTGTTTCTAGAATTGCTCCCACTGGGATTCGAACTCCTGACCACTCGAGCCGCATCATCTCTCTTAACCACTAAGCTAGAGGTAATCTGCAACTTTATATATATATATATATATATATATATATATATATATTGATTAAAGATTAGAAAGACAACTCAATCATGGGAAGAGGCAGTCATATATCTTCTCTAAAATTATGTATTCTTGTGTTTCCTCCTATAAATGACTTCTGAGATATATTCATATTACCGAGCAGTGTCTCCCTGTCCTGTATAATTTGGCTATAAGCTCAAGGTGAAACTCTTGCACAAAGATGATGAACTTACGAGTTCATTGAGCTTGTAAGAACGAGATCACAAAGCTATGGAGACAAATTCAACAATTGATGGCAATTTTTGAAGCCACTGATCTTTGAGTACCAAATGGAGAAAATTCCTCTAATCAACATGTTCCAAGGAAGGAGCCAAGGCAAGAGTAGGGCTGCTATCGAGCCGAGCCGAGTCGAGCTTTGCATGTTCAAGCTCGACTCATTTATGAAAATAAATTAACAAGCCGAGGTTGAGTCGAGTTTGAGAGTCATGTTCAAGTTCGAGCTCGAATTAGTTACCAAGCAGCTCGGCCCAGCTTGACAGGAGCTCAAGCTAGCGAGTTGCACGATCTTGAGCCAAGCTCGAGCTCGATTATACAGCTCGACAACTCGATTATGCAGCTCGACTTCCAAATACTAATATGTGGCTCACTAATACTAGGCTTGATCATTTGGTTTGGACCTCTACTATCGCGGGCTTAGATTGTAGGCTTTGGTCCATCGACAACATTCTCATACGCTACTATTGACTCGAAATGCACCGAGTTGAGTCATTATAACCAAGTCGAGCCATAATCGAGTCACAAGAGTTTGAGTCGAGCTGAATACTCTTTGAGCTTAACGAGTCGAACTTGCTCATGAGCTCTTGAGTCAAGTTTCCAATGTTCAAGCTCGGCTCGTTAAGGAACTCGAGTCTAGATTTTGTCAAGCCGCCTCGAGTCGAGCTCACGAGTTGCTATGTTCATTTGCAGGGAGGCACAAGGCCGAGGGATCAGAACTACAGTGGATCAGAAATGTAGGTCAGCAAAAATGAAGATCTCTAGGAGGTCCAGTTCAGACTTCATAGACCTTTATGATTGTGAGTCTGTGATCAGTTAAAACAATGGTATAGTGAAAGTGTGGGGGTTACGAAAATAAGTGTGCCTATGATTTAAGATTTATTAAGACACACAAGGAATTTTACTACAACTTTCAAATTTGTGTAACAACAGTAATCTGAGATATTTTGACTTAATCTCCGATTAGCCAATTGTAGCCCTTTTCTTCGTATATTTTTTATATTATTATTGAATAATTTTTATCTTTTCCTTGGGCATCCACCAGTGTTTGTGTTGCACCTCATTGTTTTTCTTGCGGCTTGAGCATTCATGTATAGACAATTTTCTTTAAAGCTAGTGTTCAAATCTTTTGTTGATCTCTTGTATGAGGATGTGTGGAGCATCTCATCTAAAGGATAGCACAATGAAACTAGATGTCAATTTGAGGATGAATCTATATAATCTTCTTGAGATATGGTATTATGCTTTATTGATGCAGGAGCATGCTTAGCGGCATTGACTGACTGACCAACCAAGCAAAGCGGCGTGAAAGTTTCATTTTGATATTCTATTTTGAGTTTATTTCTGTTTCCTAATTAGTTCAAATATGTTAATATCTCGTTTCCTAGTTGGATTAGGATCAAGTTTTCTTGCTATCTATATAAGGAGGTTACGTTAGAGCTATACGTGTGTTTTGATTCTATTGATTAAAAGATTAGAAAGACGACTCAATCATGGGAGGAGGCAGTCATATATCTTCTCTAAAATTATGTATTCTTGTGTTTCCTCCTATAAATGACTTCTGAGATATATTCATATTACCGAGCAGTGTCTCCCTGTCCTGTATAATTTGGCTATAAGCTCAAGGTGAAACTCTTGCACAAAGATGATGAGCTTACGAGTTCATTGAGCTTGTAAGAACGAGATCACAAAGCTATGGAGACAAATTCAACAATTAATGGCAATTTTTGAAGCCACTGATCTTTGAGCGCCAAATGGAGAAACTTCCTCTAATCAACATGTTCCAAGGAAGGAGCCAGGCAAGAGTAGGGCTGCTATCGAGCCGAGCAAAGTCGAGCTTTGCATGTTCAAGCTCGACTCATTTATGAAAATAAATTAACAAGTCGAGGTTGAGTCAGAGTTTGAGAGTCCTGTTCAAGTTCGAGCTCGAATTAGTTACCAAGCAGCTCGGCCCAGATTGACAAGAGCTCGAGCTCGCGAGTTGCACGATCTTGAGCCAAGCTCGAGCTCGATTATACAGCTCGACAACTCGATTATGCAGCTCAACTTCCAAAGACTAATAAGTGGCTCACTAATACTAGGCTTGATCATATGGTTTGGACCTCTACTATCGCGGGCTTAGATTGTAGGCTTTGGTCCATTGACAACATTCTAGTACGCTACTATTGACTCGAAATGCATTGAGTTGAGTCATTATAACCAAGTCGAACCATAATCGAGTCAGAAGAGTTTGAGTCGAGCTGAGTACTCTTTGAGCTTAACGAGTCGAACTTGCTCATGAGCTCTTGAGTCAAGTTTCCAATGTTCAAGCTCGACTCGTTAAGAAAATCGAGTCTAGATTTTGTCAAGCCGCCTCGAGTCGAGCTCACGAGTTGCTATGTTCATTTGTAGGGAGGCACAAGGCCGAGGGATCAGAACTACAGTGGATCAGAAATATATGTCAGCAAAAATGAAGATCTCTAGGAGGTCCAGTTCAGACTTCATATACCTTTATGATTGTGAGTCTGTGATCAGTTAAAATAATGGTACAGTGGAAGTGTGGGTGTTACGAAAATAATTGTGCCTATGATTTAAGACTTATTCAAAGACAAGGAGTTTTACTACAACTTTCAAATTTGTGTAACAACAATAATCTGAGATATTTTGATCCCTTAGCGATTTTTTGTGAATATTTGGTGAATACCGATGTGACGAAGTTTGACATTCAAAAAGGAATCTTTTGTTCTTTGAATAATTATTGATCAAATCCCAAGTATCGGTTATCAAAAAAAAATTGGAAAAACAAAATGATAATCGTAAAAGAGATGGAAGATAATGACAATGAGTTTGTTGAATTTTTATAAATTTAGCTAGGTCATTCATGTTTGAAGGATGACTTGTGATCGGAAGAAAAATATGTAAAGGAGATGATTTGGCATTCAACCGATAGCATCTTCTGCCTACTGGTCTTATCAGAGTGTCTATTGGTCTGTGCTGCACATCAAAAGATTTTCTCTCATCTTATCATTAATTAAGATTTTCTCTCATCTTATCATTAATTTTATCCACCTCCAACATCTTACAAGTCATTTCTTATCAATTTTTTAATGTATTGATGCTCATTTATGTTAGCATTCTCATTTCAATTACGGTAATTTCTTAGACATGTTTTTAATTGCCTAGACTCTAATTCGTAAAACATGGCAGGTATTATGTTGTCTTATAGAATTTTTCTTCCAACTCTAGTGATATCCAGCGATCAGAAAGTACCCCATGTACACTTTATTTCATTCATCTTGCTTTAATTTTATGAAAGAAATACTACTCAATCTCTCTATCATAAGAATGATACTGAAAAAATATTTAAAAATACAAACTTTAATAAAGAGGAAATACGCAAACGTTTACAAGGACAGACTGTGTGCATAACAATTGACCGTCTTACCCTCTTATATTTCAATCTTTTTACCTTTAAGCTCCCCAACCACTTTTTCTCCACTTTTTGTTGTCTGCATCACTGCCAAAACACCAAATTCTATAGGCAAACTCAAACTCATCTCATCATGATGCAGTAGCAATGATGAACTTTATTTCTTCTTTGACCCAAATCCCACATCCCACTCAATCCCAAAGCCTCTGAATCTCCCGTCTATCGACTTGAGACCAATATAGCACCCCACCAAACCAACCCCTCATGTAGCCGTGAGCAAACAATGAGCATATTCGGTCCAGATATGAACCAGACCATATCTACTGTCCGAACTACCCATGTGGATAGCTGATTGAGAGAGGCTTAAAAGGAGGGTAAGGGTGCAAGGGTGATGCATGGGAGAAAATAAGGAAGGACAAGGAGAGGGAGGAAATAGTAGAGATAAATATGGAAGGAGGGAGAGGATAGAGAAAGGACGTCGAAGAAGGAGATGAAAGACACGAAAAAAAAAATTAAAATAGCGTGTAAGAGCCCAAAATATCATATAAGCACATAAACAACCAAAACATTATGAAATATCCCAAAATAACACAAACATCCAAAATAGCATATAAATGTCCAAAATAGCATGTAATTAGTCTATAATAATCCATAAATATCCAAAATAGTATGTTAGAAAATAGTATTCATCAACTATATTACTTCTTTTAGTTCTTACTACAAGAAGCCTGGTTGGGTGGTTTCGAACCATGCGGCTGTTGGGTGTGTGCGTATATATAGAGAGGGAGAGAGAACATGATATTGTTGGTGCTAATTTTGAAGTACAATTTTGGGCCCTTATTTTCCATTTTGGGCATTTGTGTATTATTTTGTTCGCTTAAGTGCAAGTATATACCCTTATTTACTATTTATTACAAACTTTTTTTAGAAAAAAAGTTCTTGAGAATTTTTTTCTTCATCCATGATCCAACCTTTGTAGCTTGTCCCCTTCGTTCTCCAAACTCTCCACCATGACCATCCACCTTCGAAGGAGTTGTTGGACTCCGTGTTGACAGTTTAACGAGGCTCTAAAAGTTGACACACTGAATAGCTCGATAACGGTGTTGAATACAGGCGGCAAGGTAGCAATATAGAGGTAGGTGAAGACAAAGGCAAAAAGGGCACTACCTACGAGGGCTTGTCTGAAGGGGGTGTGGCAGGTGAGGTAGTCGATCTAAAGGTGAAAGGGGAGGGAGGGATCTGAAAGGGGAGAGAAGAATCTGAAAGAAACAAGAAGAATCTGAAAGAAACAAACAGAAACTAACGAACGGAGGTAAAATTAATGAATGGAAGGTATATTGGTATTTTTCTCCTCACATTATTTTTCTCCTAACATATAATGACCCATGTACGAAAATCATTCGCATTGCTGAATGACCAATATTGAAGGGGACGTCACAAGTGGGGCAGTCACATTATAGGTGAAAAGGGAGGGAGGGATCTGAAAGAAACTAATGAATAGAAGGGATCGGTATTTTATCCAACATCTCCCAATACACATAGTACACTGTATAATTGCACGTGGTCAAATCATGTGCATTGTTGACTCATGTCATGAATACATTTCAACAGGTTCGCAACCAATTTACCAAAAGTTGAAGGGGGGCTGTACCAACTTTTCACTATTTTTAACTATAATCTGACCATTGAATCCTTATTTTAAAATAGGCTAACGTATATTTGTTTATTAAACACATGGAGGTGACTAAACTACTAAAATCGAAGCCTATCCCAATTAAAGTAGGTTTGCAACATGATCCTATGTAAGTCAACGGGGCCAAGTGCTGAGCCAAGTTTAAAGCCCACTATGTTGGCCTCGCCTCACACCTCTAATGCAGTCCACCTCATTAAAGACCCTCAAATGACAATCTCATCAGCCATTACTACTGAAACATATTAGAAAAGGTACTGTTGGAGAGAGAACCCCTTATTTTTCAAGACCAAATACAGTTTGTAGAAACCAATTCACAAGCCTTTTTGAAAGGAGGCAAAATGAGCATACCACATTCACCAAGAATCCTCAAATTAGCAAAAGAAATCAATAAGAGGCCCACTAATCAGCATTTTTTTTTCGTGATACATACTCTATGCGTTCTGTGGTTTCAGTCTGACAACTTCGAGCCTTCTATATCTATACTGAATCAACAAGCAATCAATCTAAAACATAATTAATCTAGCAATCCCCAATATGGACAAGGAACACAGATCCTTTCCTAAATAGCTAGCTTTGATTCTATATTGTAAAGGTTGGATATCTACCACTTTTAATTTCCTTTTCCTTTCTATCATTTGCATTTAGCCTTTCTTTTCCTTGTTTGTAGCTCTTCATTGTTCCTTTTATCCTTTTCACAACATACTTTAACTGCTTTCAAACTCATCTTTTTGCTATAACAACTGCAAGCTCACATGACAATCCATGTTCAAGTAGTGACAATGAGCCACATCTAAAAATGGCCCAACCTGGCCTAGTTCAAACACAAAATAATATTTTTCCTACTGAAGCATTCTTCCATCCTAAACTTAGTCTTTTTTGCCATCTAACTTTTTTACTACACTAAATCTCTCATTCTTTTTCTCTTTATCCCAAAATGCAAGGTCAGCATGACAAAATCCAACCTCCAAATAATGACGACGGGGTACATCTTGCCAAGGTCCAAAGTTGCCTACATTTTTTTCTTCTATCTTTTGCATTTGTTACTTCTAAATACTGCTTTTATCTTTTTCACCAGCTTATATCTTCCCCTACAAAGAACTTTTCTTCCATATTTAGCCCTAATCTAGCCTCCAGACAGTGACAATAGGGAACAGTAATTTACTTACATTGACATATTAGGATTCATTTTTTGTCGACCAAAGTTAACATTATGATTATTTTGAGTAGAATACAATTGAATTTTCATCGTGTTTTTCAGTTTTTTATTTATTAATTCATTTAGTTTTATGATCAGTTGACCCAAAAATAGGTACATTTGATCAAACTTAGTAAACACAAGCATACTTAGGATGTCACTAGACAGATTTGTGGAACATTAGCAATGACTTGGCCCAACCAATCCACCACCATAATTAGGTCGGAAAAAGGACTTGACCCTAAGGAAGGAACACAACCCACCCCTCCACCCAAAAAAAAAATCCTTTACAAATTTGGACTGGTCTAGCTCTCGAGTTAAGTACCCCAACTCATCAGAAACCCTGTCTTTTCTTGTTCTTACTTGTAACTTCTAAGAGTTAATAAGGAAAGAATTTTATAATTCTTATGACACATCATCCAAGACAATGAGTAAAGATGGTTGCTGAAGAAGTTTCTTTTACTCCATCCTCTAAGGACAATCAGCTCGCAAATAGCATCACAAAGTCTTGGCAGTGAATCAATTTGTGAAATGACATTGTTGTTATAGCATAGACGAGAACAGGGGCATTTGAATTCATTTATCAGAGTACAATTTAGGATAAATGTGATATCCAAGTTAAGATTTTAGTATATTACCTAGTTCACTTCGAGTAAAATATTAGATCTTGGAATCCTTACCATGGTAGTAATAAGTATTACTTAGATTATATATATTAGTATTGTTTTTTGTACTTGTCTACATCCTCTGTATGGAAGCAACTCTACAATCTATACATATAAGGACACCCATTTGCATAGCTGCAGCTGTATAGAGTCCGATAAGAAAATCACATCTGCCTTTTATTATCTATTGGATGTTAATATTTCATGAGGATTGGAATCCTCTTGCTAGAAGTAGGTTTTGTTCAGTTAATTATTATATACAGGTATTTGTCTCCATAACAATAGCAAGGGATCAAGTTTCAGTATGGTATATTGTTATGCAGACGGACAGCATGTATATAATTATTAACTGAACAAGGATTCCAATCCGCATGGAATACTAACATCCAATAGATAATAAAAAAGGCAAATGTCGATTTCCTTATCGGACTCTATATAGCTACAGCTATGGCTGCTATGCAGGTGGGTGTCCTTTTGTCTATAGACTGTAGAGTTGTTTCCATACAGAGGATGTACACAAGTACCAAAAACTATACTAATATATATATAATATAAATATAATATAAGTAATACCTATTACTACCATGACAAGGATTCCAAGATCTAATATTTTACCCTAAGTGAACTAGGTAATATACTAAAATCTTAAATTGGATATCACATTTATCCTAAATTGTACTCTGATCAATGAATTCAAATACCCCTCTTGTTCTCGTCCATGCTATAACAACAATTTCATTTCACAAATTGATTCACTGTCAAGACTTTGTGATGCTATTTGCTAGCTGATTGTCCTTAGAGAATGGAGTAAAAGAAACTTCTTCAGCAACAATCTTTACTCGTTATCTTTGATGATATGTCATAAAAATTATAAAATTCTTTCCTTATTAACTCTTACAAGTTACAAGTAAGAACAAGAAAAGACAGGATTTTTGATTAGTTTGAGTACTTAACTCGAAAGGTAGACCAGTCCAAATTTGTGAAGGATCTTTTTTCTTGGGGTGGAATGGTGGGTTGTGTTCCTTCCTTAGGGTCCAGTCATTTTTCCCTTCATTTGACTTAATTATGGTGGTGGATTGGTTGGGCCAAGTCATTATTATGTTCCACAAATCTGTCTAGTGACATCCTAAGTATGCTTGTGTTTACTAAGTTTTTGATCAGATGTACCTATTTTTTGCTCAACTGATCATAAAACTAAATGAATTAATAAATAAAAACTGAAAAATAAGATGAAAATTCAATTATATTCTACTCAAAATAATCATAATGTTAACTTGGTCCACAAAAAATGAATCCTAATGTGACAATGTAAGTAAATTGTTGTTCTCTATTGTCTCTGCTTGGAGGCTAAGTTAGGGCTAAATATGGAAGAACAGTTCTCCGTATAGAAGATATAAGCTGGTGAAAAAGATAAAAGCACTATTTAGAAGTAACAAATGCAAAAGATAAAAGGAAAAAGTGTAGACAATTTTGGACCTTGGTAAGATGTACCTCGTCGTCATTATTTGAAGATTGGATTTTGTCATGCTGACCTTGCATTTTGGGGTAAAGAGAAAAAAAAGAGATTTAGTGTAGTAAAAAAGTTAGATGGCAAGAAAGACGAAGTTTAGGATTGAAGAATGCTTTAGAATTGAGTGGGATAGGGGATTTGGGTCAAAGAAGAAATAAAGTTCATCATCGCTACTGCATCATGATGAGATGAGTTTGAGTTTGCCTATAGAGTTTGGTGTTTTGGCAGTGATGCAGACAACAAAAAGTGGAGAAAAAGTGGTTGGGGAGCTTAAAGGTAAAAAGATTGAAATATAAGAGGGTAAGACGGTCAATTCTTATGCACACAGTCTGTCCTTGTAAACGTTTGTGTATTTTCTCTTTATTAAAGTTTGAATTTTTAAATATTTTTTCAGTATCATTCTTATGATGGAGAGATTGAGTAGTATTTCTTTCATAAAATTAAGGCAAGAAGAATGAAATAAAGTGCACATGGGGTAACTTTCTGATTGCTGGATATCACTAGAGTTGGAAGAAAATTATGTAAGACAACATAATACCTGCCATGTACGAATTAGAGTGTAGGCAATTAAAAACATGTCAACAAAATGAGCGTAGTTGAAATGAGAATGCTAACATAAATGAGCATCAATACATTAAAAAATTGATAAGAAATGACTTATAAGATGTTGGAGGTGGATAAAATTAATGATAAGATGAGAGAAAATCTTAATTAAGGATAAGATTAGAGAAAATCTTTTGATGTGCAGCACAGACCAATAGACACTCTGATAAGACCAGTAGGCAGAAGATGCTAACGGTAGAATGCCAAATCATCTCCTTTATATATTTTTCTACCGATCACAAGTCATCCTTCAAACATGAATGACCTAGCTAGATTTATAAAAATTCAACAGACTCATTGTCATTATCTTCCATCTCTTTTATGATTATCATTTTCTTTTTCCAAAAAATTTCTTGATAACCTATACTTGGGCTTTGATCAATAATTATTCAAAGAACAAAAGTTTCCATTTTGAATGTCAAACTTCGTCACATCGGTATTCACCAAATATTCACAAAAAAAACCGCTAACGGATCAAAATATCTCATATTACTGTTGTTACACAAGTTTGAAAGTTGTAGTAAAACTCCTTGTGTCTCTGAATAAATCTTAAATCATAGGCACAATTATTTTCGTAACCCTAACACTTCCACTATACCATTGTTTTAACTGGTCACATTATATATATTAGTATAGTTTTTGGTACTTGTCTACATCCTCTATATGGAAGCAACTCTACAGTCTATACACAGGACACCCACTTGCATAGCTGCAGCTGTATAGAGTCCGATAAGGAAACATCTGCCTTTTATTATCTATTGGATGTTAGTATTCCATGAGGATTGGAATCCTCCTGCTAGAAGTAGGTTTTGTTCAGTTAATTATTATATACATGGTGTCCGTCTGCATAACGATAGCAAGGGATCAAGTTTCAGTATGGTATATTGAATAAGAAAAATTGTGTGGTCCGGTTCTATGGCAAAACATCCATCTAGCAGCAGCTATGCAAACATGCATGTGTTTCTTCACCCTGCACTATTTGTAGGTTGATTTCTTTCTATGCAACCTTATAGAAGCAACCAGCAAGGCTTCTGTAGCAGCATAGCATGGCTCTTTCTTTCTCAGACTCGACGCTTCCACTGGATAACAAGTGTTTGACACCAGAGAACAAAGAGAGAAGATGACGTTGGAGGAGGAAAGTTTAGGAGTGGTGGAAAATTAGGTTTCTGAAACTAAGCCCTAGAATTCTCTAGTCCGTGGGAAGTTAATAACAACTCGAGTCTGCCAAAAACAGATACAAAAATACAACTAGATGAGCTAGGCTCAATGTTCTCGGAAGCGTGACAAAAGAAAACAACCACACAGAAAAGCCAAAGCAGCCCCCTAGGCACTTAGACGGCTAACAGGGATGTGGGTAGCACTGTAAGGCCAGCAGGCAGCCAGTGACAGCAACAGTAGTACAGGGAACAAGAAGAGGTAAGAGAGAAAGAAAGACAAAAAGAATGAATGTATCAATCATTGCTATGAAGGGATTTATGGCCCTGTAAGGACAGGGGATCAGGAGAGATACTAAAGCCAGAAAGCTCTTGTAAAAGGCTTATTCATTTAAGAGATGAAAAGGGGACATGTTAAACTTACCTCCATTAAGATAAAACAAACACCCTATCTATGTATTGTACGACATATACTTCACCAAAATAGGGGTGTTAGCATCCCCTTATCTTAATTGGGATAAGCTAACCGGCTAAGGCCTCTTCCATCCCTACTGTACCATCTAGGCAAGTTTATCAGAAAATTGACCAGAGTTTTGGCGTGTAGCAACTAGCTTCCAGGCATCCATTTCGGAGCATTCGAGCAGCTAGCTAGGGCCCAGAGGTGACACAACCATCTAGCCTATAATTCATAAGATATCCAAGAGATGATGCAAAGCGGCCTCTACCTAAACAAGAGACGAGGGCTCCGCCTTTTGAACATTTATGGACTCTAGCCTTCAAGTGACTTGTAAGTTTAAAGATATCCAGTGCAAAAGGGTAAGCAATTAATGCGAACTCTTGATGTTTAACACGAAAGAAAATGGATCGATATCTCATGTTCATTTTAAATTGTTGTAGATCTTTTCCCCGATGTTTCTAGTAATTCTGTTTAACTACACCAACAGCAAAACCTTTATCCCATACTTTTGTGATGTTCTATTTATATTATTTTCTTCCATTCAGTTTTGTCAAGTCCATGCCCTGCATAACATTAGCAAATATTGTATCATTCTTTACAACATCAATCCACCTTCATTTAGGACTACCATAATTCTATTGTTTCATTTAACTAATATCCTAAGACTCCTAACTGGTGCAGCTAGTGGTCTCTGTCCCACATGCCCAAAACACCTGAGACAATTTTCTCTCATCTTATTCTCAATTGGCATCACCTCCAACTTCCCCAAGGAGTCCCCTCATTTCACGTTTAAGTATTGCCACGCATCCATTTTAGCATTCCCATTTCAGCTAGAAACATGTGACATTTGTCCTTAATTGCCCAATACTCCAATCCATATATCATGTTTAGTCTTATACATGTCAAATAGAAGTTTCCTTTCAACTTAAAGGGTATTTTACGATCACAAAGCACTCCTCAACCATCCTGCATTAGTTATATGCAGTAAATCCTTCATGCATGATTATCCTAAATACCAAGAACAATCACATTTAGGTAGCCCATGTCCGTCAACATGTGTTGTTATCCCTCTCGAGTTGTTGGCTATCAGTCTTAAGGATTCAGGAATGATATTCCAAAACAAGCTTGGAAACAAGTTTTGCTTCTTCATGGTAGCAATGTGTACAAAATGTTTCCTAAAAGTAGTTAACTCAATTTCTAACATCAACAAGATTGATTGAATAATATCTACACCAAGAAAAATCAGTGAAAATTTCAGATAACTTGAACATGTGAATGGCTTTCAACCGACTCTCGAAATATTTCCTTCTGCACTTCACCCACGCCAATAGTGAGTTTTGTGTTAGAATTTGTTCGGAAGTACGTCGGTAACCATACACATTTGCTAATGATATTCCAAAACAACTTTTCTTCTTTTAGGGTAGCAATGTGTCCACTTGCCCTGAAAGTAGTTAATTCAATTTGCCAAAGATCAAAAAGGTTGATTGAGTTATATCTATAAAGAAACCAAGAAAACTCAGTGAAAAGTTCAGATAACTTGAACATGTCAATGTTTTTTGACTGCCTCAAACTATTTCCTTCTGGACTTCACCGACGTCTATAATGAGTTTTGCATTAGCAGTTGTTTTGGTGTATGTCCATATCCATACACATTTGTCTTTTTGTATATGTAAGAAAAAGTTAGAAAAGAATTCCAAAAATGTCAGTTTTAGTCATATGTCACTTAAAATGGTAAGCAACTGAAAAATTGACATTAGGCATCTTGATGTAGAGTAATTGAATGTTGGGAATATATACAACATAACCAGATGAAAGATTCACATAATTTAGTCATTCTGATTCACAAAATTTGGTCATTCTGATTCAGTCAAAGAAATTAAATTAATGAATTATGCATAGTTAATTCTAAAGCTATTGATTCCATTCAACATCCTTCCTTAACAAGGATTATCCCAGCAGAATGGTTCAGATATGATGTTTCAGATATGAAACACAATTCCAAGACAGTAATTCAACGGGAGCGTTGAAAAGAACTTGTATGCCAAGCTCGAACCAAATTCCTTGTCAATGCAACTATTGCACCGAGAGCCTGCAGCTAACTTGGAAGCCAGCTAACAGTGTGGATTCTATTATTCTACGATAGAAGTAATGGAAAATTAAGCTCATGCAACTATCATCTAATACGTCATGAAGTTAACTTAGAAGCCAGCTAGCAGTGTGGATTCTATTATTCTACAATAGAAGTAATGGAAAATTGAGCTCATGCAACTCTCATCTAATACGTCATGAAGGTAACTTAGATAAAAAAAAAACTTTAAGTAAATACTAAATAAGCTAAGTAATCACTCAATATCATTCAACAGATACACTGGACAGCTCAGGAAACTACATCTTACGTCATAAAAGTAGCGACATAAGAACACTCCATTTGAGTAACAAGCAAAGCAAACTGCTCAATCTCATTTCAGTCTAAAGATGCCAAAACCTCTGACATGGCAGCTATATTAGACACCATTTTTAACCTTTACCTATTACACCCAGTATATGTATTGCATTTGTTAGTAAACCTTCTGATGCAGATAAGAATTCTTGTATATTACACTCTCGTAAAGGTAGTATGAAATGGGAGTAAATGAATGACAACATTCAAGATATGATTGGTATTTAGGGAAAGACAGTAATGGAGTATGCAATTATCGAATATAACTTTGCTGGATAACTCCCAAATCAAACTCAAACTTCAGACAGCTTCGTACCTGAAAGTGAGAGCTGTTCATACAACGAGAAATTTGGCGGAAAAGTGGAATCATGCAGCGCTGAAACTCTGCAGGCTGGGTTGCTTCCAGAACTTCCTCCAGCTCCCCCAGAAACATCACTTCCTTCGAACTATTTGTGATGGGCCAGTACTTCAACAACCCCCTAATAACAGTATCTGCGAGCTTGCAGTCCTTCTCAACAAACTGTGTGATGCAGTACGATAACTGCTGGTGATACATGGGTATGCACTTTGGCTTGTGCAGCGGAATCAACGCCCGAACAAGGAACAACTTGTGCTCTTCCTTCAACGGCAAAGCAAACCCGTTTATTATACTTCCCAAGATCTCCAACAGCTCAGCAATTCCGTTGTGCTTCTCCGTCTCGAAGATGAACTGGTAAAAGATGTTGTTAATAGCTTTCCGGATGTACGGGCGATGCACCATAAATTTACCGTAAATACGGTGTAGTATCGTCTTCAAGTACTCCCTCTCCCGAGGATCTTCCGAGTCGAAGAGGTCTAGCAACCTAAGAACGAACGAATGATCTATGAACCTCTTAGCCAACTTGGCATCCATCTCAGGCGATGACACGAACCTCAAGAAGAGCTCGTAAACAACCTGCAAGTGTGACCAAGCGGGGTCCATCGAGGGCTCCTCTTCCTCCAAATCAAAAGCTTCCAAAGCCTTGTTCTCACGAGGCGGGGTAGTGAGATTCCGAAACAGGTTGACGGATACCATCTTTGAGATCTCCTGCATGACGACCTCGGGGAACTTCCCGCTAGCCGAAGTGACGTAGTCAACGAGCTCCAGCAGTGTCTGCCGCTTCACGTCCTTCTCCTTCAGGCTCTTGGCCGGGTCAGAGAAATCGAACACGACGCAGCACAAATTCAGCTTCTTGATAAACAAGGCCTGCTTCTCGGAGCTCGGAACGTCCCTAAACGCGGGCAGCGCCTCATAGACCAAGCTCCCATTCTGCCGGGGGCTAAGGATGGCCGGGTTGCTCCTACCAGAGTACAAACTCCCTGAGCTACGGACAGGGGCGGCCGGATTGATAGCATTTGAAGGTCCGGTCCTCGGATACGCAGACGGGGCAGAGTTACCACCGTTCGGATCCCGGCTCTCCCCGGACTTTGATGGCTTCTTAGGGAGCCTTCCTAATATTTGCTTGATCATAATTTTTTCGGCGAAACGACTACAATCTCGCAGCAAAATCTATGCTTTCGCAGACCATTAACCCCCAAGATGTCAACTTTATTTATTGCATCGATCAAAACACCCTAATTTTATTTTAATTTTTTGGAACCAAATTTGGGGGTCGATTTCAAAATCGAGAAAGACCCATTACAGATCAAGGGATTCTGGACCAGACCCAGATGTCAAAATCCCAGCTTTCGGTCAGAGATCGGCAGAGCTACATCAGAAACGCCATGGGCATTGCTGTTAGAGTAAAGTCAACCGCAATTTGTACCCAAAAAATCCTTTAAAAATAACGAAATTTAGGGGGAAATCACTGGAGAAGGAGGAGAAGAAGAACTTACATCTGATTCTGATGAGCTTCGGCTCAAAATTGAAGGAAAGGGAAATTGGTAAGAGATATTTGTTAGGAAAATATTACGTTTTTTTTCTTTCTTACATATATATTGGGTATATTTGACGCGGTATGAGAAAGGAATATTTTCTGTCTTTTTTTTTAATTATTTTCTCCACTTTCTCTGTATTAAATCAGGGTATTTTAGATATGGGTTCCTAGTATGTTACTTATTTAGAGATGAGTCCTTGAATCTTTTATTTGGATACATGCACCTTAAATCCTTATTTTACGTTACGAAAATGCTTTGTTGCCCGCAGGCTTGGACTGCAATCATGTCCCACGGACCACGTGTCGCCACCCTACTGATCCCTCCTGCTATCTTCCGGGCCCACCCGCTCCCCTCTCCAATTAGAAGGCGACACGTGGCCCGCGGGCCAGGACTGCAGTCAAAGTCCACGGACAACGTAGCACTGTCCTTTACGTTAACTATTCCTATGTGTTTGTACTTAATATACTAACTACAACCTACTTTAAAACTAATCATCCCTATGGTTTATATTTCGAAAATTTTTATACAGAGCATAAATATTATTGTATATTCTAAAGAAGGCATAACTTTTGCTAAAATTTCAAATAGGACATGAGAACGTCCATAGTAAGGGCGTTTTGATTTTTACTTATTTTTTAAATATTTTTTCCCCTCCCTACTATCGGATTCCGTTAGCCATTAACGTTGACAAAAACAAAATTATACGTAAGAGAAAAACGTCCGCGTTTTTCTAGGAAGGACGTTTTCCTCTTACGTATAATTTTTTTTGGTCTGCTTTTTGCAGTGGATGGGATAGATGACTGGAACATATTTTTGATGGGATAGGTAATATAGGTTGTTGGGTGAAAGAGAATAGGTAGCTAACGTTAACTTCGATAGAGGATAGCTAACGTTCAATAAGGATAAGTAACATTCTCCTAACGTTCAATAAGGATAGGTAACGTTCTCCTAACAGATATGTAACGTTCTTCTATAGTAATCTGGGATAGTTCCCAAAGCACTCCCTGACAACACGACGTACTCCACGACATACAAAACTGCCACGAAACAGGCGCAAGAGGGGACACGTCAGCGAAAAACGTCCTTGCTAAGGACGTTTTTTTTTTTTTTTTTTTTTTTTTTTTTTTTTGACGGAGCAAACGGAATGTTAATAAAAAAATTATTTTAACAGGAGAACACCCTTCGTAAGGGCGTTCTTATGCTATATATATAATAAATCAAAAATTTGTGCTCTGTAGGTGATTTCGTAAACATTTAATGCTCTGAATGAAAATTTATGTTTATATTTTTATAGAAAGTTGTATTACTAACCACCTCTATGTTTAATTTTATTTTTATAAAGAAAAGAGGTACTTCGTATAATTAGTTTCAAAATATGGATAATTCACGTAATATCCATGAAACATAGGAAGATTATCGCTTGCAAGTGCAAATGAAAGAAAAGCATTGTTATTGAGTTGGAAATTTACTTTTACTTTTTCTTACCATGAATTGATTGTAGCATTAAATTTTTGGACCCAGTATTTTCTCTTTTAGTTTAACTTTAATTTTTTTTAGTAGTTGAGAACTGGACAACTATAAAACTTGTAATGTAATAAAAGTAACACTTCCAAATAGATTAAAAAAAATTGTAACCGAACAAGATATTACAGAAACTTACTTTCAAAAAGTAATTTTGCAAAGTCATTTTTTCACTTTACTCTGCTTAGACCATCTCCAATTGGGGTTTCTATAGACCATCTCCAATTGGGGTTTCTATCTTCGCTATTGCTATGGAAGAAATCCATTTTAGAAAAAAAAAATTTCCCAACGGTAATTTCTATCACCATATTTTTATCCTAGATGGCAATGATGTAGGATGAAAACTTTTTAGTATGGTTTCTATATGTAGAAACTCTCATAGAAATTCTTCTATCTCTCATGACAATGTCCTTTTACTATGTGACACATATGATAGAAATTGAGAACTATTTTGTATCTATATAAACTTTTCTATCTCTATGACAATTATTATTGGACCCCATATCATTAAATTGGTCCTTTACTATGTGACACATAGGATATAAATTGAGAACCATTGGAGAGCATTTTTGTATGCCTACAATTTTTATGTAGAAACTTTTTCATATAGGATAGAAATCTAATTTTAGAAATCACCATTGGAGATGGTCTTACTTGCAACCGAACATACCTTTAAAGTTTAAACTATGGTAATATCTTTTTCGTGATTTGATATCACTAACCTTATTTCAAATTCGTAGCTTCCTTCAATTTCCTTCTCATTAATCTCTTACATCTTTTTCAACCTCCACATTTACTTTGGGAAGATTTATGAAATGCCTAAAAACTAAAAAAATTTTATGTAAAATCCACCGCTAAAAAAACTTTCATCGCGTGCCCAGAATTAGAGAAACTTATCCAAAGCGGGTTTCAAATGACCCTTTTGTCCTTCCTTTTCATTTATTGGAAACACCCACAAAACTGCTCTTAAAAAAAACGTTTCAATACTCCATCTTCTTCCATACGCTGCTCACTTTCGAATCTAGGTTTTCTCCTCAAAAATCTTTAAAAACTCGTCGAAAAATTTCGGAAAGACCGGGACGAACGGCAAGAGTGCTAAAACGGAGGTCCAACCATCATTTTTTTGCGATTCTAAAATTTCGGAAGGCCGTCTAACAATAAAACTGTTACTTTCAGTCTCCTCGACGATACGCTCATTTTGCGACAAACGGGACCTCGTTTCGACCTCCCAGTCAAAAGTTATGGCCCTCCAAAGTTTCAGCTAACCATAAAATGCAGGAGAATGGCCATTCTCCGTTTAGAACACGAAAAATGTTAATTTTCGCATGAGGGTGGTCATTCTCCGTATTAGTAACACGGAGAATGGCATTCTCCGTCTTAATTTACACGGAGAATGACCATTCTCCGTGTTAGTAACACGGAGAATGACATTCTCCGTCTTAATTTACACGGAGAATGGTCATTCCAGTGTTAAAACGCAGGAGAATGACCATTCTCCGTGTTAGAAACACGGAGAATGCCATTCTCCGTGTTAAATAAAACGGAGAATGTCATTCTCCGTGTTAAATAAAACGGAGAATGGCATTCTCCGTCCTAATTAAGATGGAGAATGGCCATTCTCCGTGCTAAATTAAACGGAGAATGACCATTCTCCGTCTTAATTTACACGGAGAATGCCATTCTCCGTGTAATTTATCACGGAGAATGGTCATACCAGTGTTAAAACGCAGGAGAATGACCATTCTCCGTGTTAGAAACACGGAGAATGCCATTCTCCGTGTTAAATAAAATAGAGAATGTCATTCTCCGTCTTAATTAAGACGGAGAATGGTCATTCTCCGTCCTAATTAAGATGGAGAATGGTCATTCCAGTGTTAAAACGCAGGAGAATGGTCATTCTCCATGTTAGAAACACGGAGAACGGCATTCTCCGTTTTAAATAAAATGGAGAATGGCATTCTCCGTGTTAGTTTACACGGAGAATGGTCATTTACAGTGTTAAAACGTTAATTTAGTTTTTTCATGAATAAAGAGTTTCGTTCTTCTTTCAAAACGATGATAATTCTTATGGAAAAGAAGAAGAAAGATCTTCTCTCCACAATTGACCTAATCGTCGAAAAACTTCAAATGTCTCCACGATGAAGATGATGATGATGGTGATGATGATGACGAGCGATGATCTGAGTTCGACTGAAGAAAAACACACCGAACTACGAACGATTTTTGCGATCTCTGCTGAATATGAGAGCAATGGAATTCAGATTTCCCGTGAAGAAGAAGAAGACGAAAATCGCAATCCAGATTTGAGTTTTTTGAATTCAAATACATATAGATGACCAATTCGCGCGGAGGGATAGTTTCGGTATTATAAAAATAGCATTTCCCAGCGGGTGGCATCTAAAAGGGAATCTTAGAATATTTAACGTGAAAATACTTAATTCTGGGTATTTCATAAAACTTATGCAGCGGGTGGGCATTTCATAAAAGCCCACCCCGAAATTGGGTTTCTCAGCAATTTCCAGATTTACTTTTTCCAGCTCGTCCTCAGCTACTTCAAGCTTGCGTCGACGTGTTTTCTATAATTAAGTGTTTTCACTTCTTCTTTTCTCGGCCTATCTTCTTTTGCACCCTATTTCTTCGTAACAATTTTAATCCAAATTAATTTTTTGATAAACAATTAGAATTGAGGTGAAAATGAAGAAGACAAGAGATGTCTTGGACTTATAGTTTAGCAATTAATTAAGGCTAATTATAAGGGCACATGTTTTTTTACTCGGGGCTAGCCAGGATTAGGGCTAGCCAGGCTTTGAGGAACTTTTACTCGGGTTGTCCAAATTTTTCATTCAGAGGGCTGTCCAAACCCCACAACCCCCCAAACCCGAAAAATCACTCTCATTTCAAATTTTCACTCTCTCTTCACAAACCCTAGCTTTCTTCTTCTTCTTCTATCCATCTTCTTCTTCTCCACCATTTCCATTCTCACATCTCCATCAAAATCCTAGTTTTTTTCTCATCATCATCATCTTCTTCTTTTCCACCATTTCCATCATCACCATCTCCATCAAAACCCTAGTTTCCTTCTCTTTTCCAATTTCGATGGCACCAACAAAATTAAATAAACCCTAAAATGCATGAAAATAAAGGTTAAATACTTCTTTCCTCACAAAGAATGTATGGAAATAAATCCTAAAATGCATATTTCACCCTATTATCAAGATTGAAATAAACCCTAACATGTTTTTCTTTTATTCGGAAATTTCGACTTTATGATTGCCAGAAATTGTGGCAGTCCTGAAAGGAACTTGCTGTACAGCAAGTATCTTTCAGGACTGCCTCAATTTCTGGCAGTCCTCAATATGTCTAGGACTGCCAGAAATTGTGGCAGTCCTGCTGTAGAGCATGTCCCTTTCAGGACTGCCACAATTTCTGGCAGTCCTCATTACTTCTAGGACTGCCAGAAATTGTGGCAGTCCTGTTGTACATCGAGTCTATTTCAAGACTGCCACAATTCCTGGCAGTGCTCATTACTTCTAGGACTGCCAGCAATTGTGGCAGTCCTGTTGTACATCGAGACTATTTCAAGACTGCCACAATTTCTGGCAGTCCTCGATACTTCTAGGACTGTCAGAAATTATGGCAGTCCTGATATGAACCCAATTATTCTACAACTAGGATTTCTTCCATAGTTTTCTTCTACAACTAGGATTTCATGCATAATTCTTCTATTAATAAAGAAAAATTGGTTAATAGACTAATAGATTAATAGATTTGATAGATTTGATAACCCAATTTGTAACACCCATATTCTGAATACGTATTTTGTTAAGCTTGCATGTATTTCAGACCTGTATTTATTTTCTCGGATTTTGGCATGTACTTGTAATTGGCTTGACTTGCAGATTTTGGTTTTATCGTAAAACAGGTTTTGGCATGACTTGGTTTTATTTTGTGGAGGAGAATTGGTTTAGTTTGGTTTGGTTTAGTTTGGTTTAATATGCATGGAACACTTTAGTCTATGCTCCACCCTCAACACAACACAACCACCCTCATTAAAACCCTACCAACCTTTTCTCTCTTCTCTTTATTTTTTCATTTACTTCTCCATCTCCTTCTTCTTCCTTCCTCTACATAACTCACCATCACCCATAGGCAAGTGCACCTTGCCACCACATGAGAACTATATTATTTTTTGTTTATTAGCTAGATTAGGCCATGGTGATCAACATTAGAACTTGACATTTTGTGATTTAGAGTCTCCATTGTTCTAGATCTAGGTTTTAACTATTTTTGGATTTATATGGTTTTGATCTATTTTGGTTGGATTTTTGTGGGTTTTGATGCTTCCATGTGGAAGAGAATTCAATTTTACTCAAGTTAGAACTTTGAAAATCTAGATTTGGCTTTGATTTGACAAAGATATGAAGAATTGAAGTTTTGGAGTTCTTGGAGTTCTTCTCGGGTTGGAGGAGCAGACCTCTCGGCCTGCGCTCTTTAGCGCAAAGCCGATTGCGCAGCTCACCCTTTGGTGAACTGCGCATCCCCTCGGCCAGCGCATTGCGCTGAGCTGAACTGCGCTGGCGCTTCTTAGCCCAGCGTTCCCTTTCCCCTTGCGCGCTTGACCTATGCGCAATCCACTCATACGCAATCTATTTCTGCGCAATCCACTCCTGCGCAATTCACTCCTGCGCAGTTCACACCTGCGCAGTCTGTTCCTGCGCACTCCACCCCTGCGCAGTTCACTCCTGCGCACTTGGCCTATGCGCCATCTGCCCCTGCGCCATCTGCCCCTGCGCACTTGACACCCTGCGCAGCTGACACCCTGCGCAATCCAACCCCTGACCCCTTGCGCAAACCATTGGCTCTTGGAGTTTTGGTTTTATTTCTTTAAGCTTGGCTCTTCTATGGCCCTGTATATTGATATTTTATTAGATATTTTATGCCCATTTTATATCCTTACGCCTTTTGTCATGAACTTGATTTTACCTAATATGTTTGGAATGACTATTGTACATGGCATGGTATGAAAAGAAACTAGCATAACACGACAGTGACCCGTAGTGGTGCACTCCTGACATGACCAACCTGACATGATAGTGGCCCGTCGTGGCGCACTCCTGACAAGTACCCTGACATGATTTATCTTGATGCTGTTGCGGCGGCTAACTTGACTCGTATAATCAACTTGACATCGTGGGTGTTCCTGCTTGCTTGCTTGTGTAATCCACTTGTCTTGTCGTGCATCATGTCTAGGACGTGACTTCCTGGTTCCCACGGTCAGGGATTCATACTGAATATGGATTAGGCTAATGACTAGATCAAACTATAGTTCATGGAGAATTTCCAGTCACAGGCAATCTCGTTATCTGGGCGCTCTTAATTGGACTTGTAGCTTGCCGATGAGTAGAGCACATTTCCAGCGCACTGTCATGTGTTGCACCCTCTAAGTCACCTAAGGGTATATCGTCTTCGGGGCGATGTACCCAACCATACTCTCAACCCGCGGAAGGATAACTGGATGGTCTGCAGGGCTTGGGACTGGGAAATTCTCATTGCATCTTGTTAGTAATTAAGGCTTGTGATAACCCTAGTTAGTTAAGTAGCAAGCCGTAGTAATTGCTTGGCCGCTTGTGAATGGATGGAGTCCAGCCTTGTCTAAGTCTTGTCTAGTCCCTGTACCTGGCTACTCTTGTACATGCTTGTTCTACTTATTATTAAACAATAAATGGGTGGAGACAGTGCTATTCAGGCGAAGGGTTACAACCCCGGTCCTTGTTTGGTTTACGGGTTGTAACCTGGCTCCCAGAATGGTTCCACGTCCCTAGTCGTTTATTGCCCTGACGTGCTCTTTATTACTTGTACTTTTCTTTTATTTTCTTATGTTCTGATATGCTGGCTTTTGTTCTTATTTCGTGGCCTCCCTTGTGGCACTTGCTCTTTCTGGGGTTTGACCCAGCTGGTTTTGTGTGGCCAGATTTCGGAGCAGCACCCGAGGATCTACCGAACCTCCAGCCCGATGGTGACGACTAGAAGGAACCCGGGCTACGAGTGGATTTTCTATTTTGTTTCGCTCACTCTATTGTAAAGTTATTCTTTTGAGGCGTTTAGCCGACGAGCACCTGTTAGCTCGATGCACTTTACTTACTGTCTGCCTACGGACTGTAAACATGATTAACAAATCCTAGGGTTGATCATGTATGACTTAACTCTTGCTAGTCCAGCGTTTTGTACGACTAGCTTCATGATCAGCTGATATGTAATATTTGGGATGCCTTTTATTGTATATTTGGTGGTTAAACATCTTGTGATTATATTATTTTTGCTTGAGATTGAGACAGTAGGCTTGACCATAAGAGACCGTTGGCTTGTAGTAAACCCTCATATCTAGACAGCCGTGACCGTATAGTTGAGATGTATTCTATTTCAATATACGTAGCTGGCTGTGTACGCCCCCGCTCTCCAGTATTCTGGTTCTGGGGCGTGACATGGTTTAAGTGGTGGCCCATGCAGGTCTTTGCATACAAGAAATATGAGGGTTTACCTAATAGATGTCTCAATCAGTACTCGTCCTTGATCTCCGTTCATATCCTCTAAATCTCTGAAATCTTGACTTGATCACATGCTTGTATCATTGATCTGTCCTGGTCCTTCCTTATTGTTTTTCCTGTGTCGTCTTCTTCAGCGGCACTGTACCTGGCCCTGCCGATCAGCAAGGAGGAGCATCTCCCGTGGACCAGCAACCAGGAGATCAAGCCCAGCATTCTGGAGTTGCCTCCCGAGTTATACCTCTTGGAGGAGAGCCCCTAGTTCAGCCCGTTCAGCCTGCCGAGCCGGATGATGGCACCTTGGTAGGTCTCATTAGGACCTTGATAGCTTCTCAGGATCGTAGAGGAGATGCCTTGCACCAGACTGTGGCAGATGCTTTGACCAGAGGCGGTCATCCAGGGAACAACGCGGCCAACAGCTTCAAGCGCTTGAACCCTCCCTTCTTCGACGGCAGCGAGGATGCGATTGCCGCGGACGCTTGGCTTCAGGATACCGAGGTGATTCTGGAAGCAGCCAGGACACCTGAGAATGAGAAGGTGGCAGTGGTACGCCTGCAGTTGTTGGACTTAGCTCGCAGTTGGTGGGCAGCGCAAGCCATGGGATTAGTGGCACCCATTGCTTGGGCAGTATTTAGAGAGAGATTCCAGATGAAGTATTTCGATGCTGTGGCTCGGTACGACCTGTAGACCAGATTTACCAACCTGAAGCAAGGAGGCAGAACAGTCGACAGTTATGCATCTGAGTTTTCTAGGCTCAGTAGGTTTGTCCCCACCTTGGTGGCGACCGAGTTTGATAGGGCCCAGCGGTTCCAGCAGGGACTGCATTTGGAGATCTTGTTGGCAGTCGAGCAGTTCGAGCACCAGACGTTCGATGCGGTATTGCGGACAGCTAGGAGGCATGAGTACACCTCCCAGCGAATCGTGGATAGGACCGGAGGCAGGAAGCGGTCCCACAGTCAGATGCACCAATCATCAGCTCCAGCCACAGCAGCTAGAAGTTTGACCATTGGAACTCCGAGGCGGGCGGCCTCAGTAACGTCGGTTCAGCATTCGACCTCGACGTACCTGCAGCAGCAGAAGCAGAAGCAGACTTCCGCGATGGGATGTTCACATTGCGGGAAGCCGGGCCATGTGGTGGCAGATTGTCGTAGGGCGCAAGGATTGTGCCTAGCTTGTGGAGCGGCAGATCACAAGATAGGAGCCTGCCCGAATAGGGGTAGTTATTCCTCTTCCAACCTAACCAGTCCATCGGTTAGGGGACCAGCACCTGTGCAGCAGCAGCAGTACCCGAGGCCATTGTTGCCTCAGGCACAGGCATTTCAGCAGCAGAACCAGCAGCAGTATACCCAAGCCCAAGTGCAGAGCAGGCAGAGAGGTTTCCAGCAGAGGGGACCCGCAGCTAGAGGTCAGGCCATGATGATGGCTATGGAAGAAGAAGTTGCACCAGGTGAGGTAGTGGCAGGTACTATTCTCGTCAACTCCTTTCCAGCTTCAGTATTATTTGATTCTGGTGCATCGCATTCATTCATGTCTGCACGATTCGCGACACGGATAGGATTGAAGCCCGAGTCATTATCAGTGAGGCTCAATATACTTACTGGTAATGGTCTTGTGGAAGTAGATCGAGTGTTTTCCTCGTGTCGAATCGTAGTTAGCGGTAGAGAGTTCCCCGCTAGATTTATAGAATTCCCAATGGCAGACTATGATGTAGTCCTAGGCATGGATTGGTTGAGGAACCAGTATGCTAGGATAGACTGCATGTTGGCAGAGTTGTTTTCAGCATTCCAGGCGAGCCAGAGTTTTCCTTTTTCAGAGGCGCGGTGGAGCCATCTTCTCCAGTATTGCAGATGGCAGTAGCAGCAGTGCAGTTGCCCCGGATAGTTGAAGAGTTTCCAGATGTCTTCCCAGAAGAACTTCCAGGGATGCCGCCAGAGCGGGAGATCGAGTTCACTATAGACTTGATCCCCGGAACAGCACCAGTATCAGAGAGAGTCTACAGAATGGCGCCTTCAGAGTTGGAGATTTTGTACAAGATGATTGAAGAACTCAGGACCAAGGGATTCATTCGTGCAAGTGGATCGCCTTGGGGAGCCCCGATGCTTCTTGTGAAAAAGAAGGATGGTACGTCCAGGTTATGTGTAGATTATCGTACCTTGAACTCAGTGACAATCAAGAACAGATACCCTCTCCCGAGGATAGATGACTTGTTTGATCAACTTAAAGGGGCTTCAGTGTTCTCGAAGATAGACTTGCGGTCAGGATACCACCAGATCAGAGTCAGAGAGCAGGACATCCCGAAGACAGCGTTTAGATCGAGGTATGGACATTGGAAGTTCCTTGTTATGCCCTTTGGAGCAACCAATGCGCCAGCAGTATTCATGGACCTCATGAATCGCATTTTCATGCCTTACTTGGATCATTTTGTGATCGTGTTCTTAGATGATATCCTGGTCTACAGCAAGAGCGAAGCAGAGCATGAGCAGCATATCAGAATCGTCCTTCAGACGCTTAGGGAGCACCAGTTGTACGCCAAGTTCAGCAAATGCGAGTTCTGGCTCGATCGCATTTCGTACTTGGGTCACATCATTACTCGAGGAGGAGTGGAAGTGGATCCCCAGAAGATTGTGGCTATCGAGACTTGGCCAGCACCTAGTTCAGTGGCAGAGGTTCGCAGCTTCCTTGGATTGGCCGGCTACTACCGGCGATTCGTTTCAGATTTTGCAAGGATTTCAGCGCCGATGACCCAGTTGACTCGTAAGGATGTGCCGTTTGTTTGGACAGCAGAGTGTCAGGAATCATTTGAGAAGTTGAAGCGAGGCTTGATAACGGCTCCCATTCTCACACTTCCAGATGGGTCCGGAGGATTCACAGTTTATTGCGACGCTTCAGGCAGAGGATTAGGATGTGTCTTGATGCAGCGTGGGAAGGTAATATCTTATGCGTCACGTCAACTTCGTGATCATGAGAAGAATTACCCGACCCACTACTTGGAGCTAGCAGCAGTAGTGTTTGCACTTAAGTTGTGGAGGCACTACTTGTACGGAGATAGAGTGGAGATATTTACTGATCACAAGAGCCTGAAGTATGTTTTCACCCAGAAGGACCTTAATATGCGGCAGAGAAGATGGCTTGAGCTACTGGTGGATTACGATGTAGATTTACAGTATCACCCAGGGAAGACCAACGTTGTAGCAGATGCGTTAAGTCGGAGAGCCGGAGTTTATTTCCTAACGGCACAACCAGAGTTATTGGCAGATTTTTAGAAGATGGGGATTGAAGTGGTTCTTCCTTCCAGTGTGGCATTGATGGCCAGTCTACAGGTTCAGTCCAGCATAGTTGAGAGGATCCGGATGGCGCAGTCTACAGATTCCAAGCTTCAGCGGCTCAGAGCAGAGTGTGAGGCAGGAAGAAGGCCAGAGTTGTGCATTCATAAAGATGGTACACTTCGACACGGCTCTCGTCTCTGTGTATCCAATAGAGATATCAGACAGGAAGTCATGGCAGAAGCTCACAGCTCGCAGTATTCTATTCATCCTGGTGGTACGAAGATGTACCGTGATATCCGTCAGCATTTCTGGTGGAATAGCATGAAGAGGGAGATAGCCCGGTTTGTCTCTCGGTGTTTGGTTTGCCAGCAGGTTAAAGCGGAACATCAGAGGCCCGCTGGACTTTTTCAGCCCTTGCCGATTCTAGAATGGAAGTGGAAGCATGTGACCATGGATTTTGTGACTGGATTACCTAGATCTCCAGCTGGTCGAGATGCTATTTGGGTTATAGTTGACCGGCTCACGAAGGTGGCTCATTTTCTCCCATTCATAGTTGGGCAGTCAACGGCTCAGCTAGCAGAGATGTACCTTAGACAGATTGTCAGGCTTCACGGTGTGCCCGTCAGTATCACCTCAGACCGAGATTCAAGATTTACGTCACACTTTTGGCGTAGCTTGCAAGAGAGTTTGGGAACTCGCCTCCAGTTCAGTTCGGCAT
This sequence comes from Iris pallida, assembly GCA_029216955.1. Classification (NCBI taxonomy): domain Eukaryota; kingdom Viridiplantae; phylum Streptophyta; class Magnoliopsida; order Asparagales; family Iridaceae; genus Iris; species Iris pallida. The sequence goes on along the minus strand of JANAVB010031217.1, from coordinate 15,435 downwards.
ATCATCCGCAGACAGATGGCCAGTCAGAGCGCACGATCCAGACTCTTGAAGACATGCTGAGATCTTGTACGCTCGACTTCGGTGGTTCATGGGAAGATCACCTGCATCTTGTGGAATTCTCGTACAACAATAGTTTCCAGGCCAGTATTCAGATGGCACCATTCGAAGCTCTGTACGGTAGGAAGTGTAGATCCCCGCTAGCATGGAATGATGTTGGAGAGAGGCAGATGCTCGGCCCAGAAATAATTGCCCAGACAGTTGAAGTGGTCAGAAGGATCAGAGATCGTCTTCGAGTTGCCCAAGGTCGCCAGCGGCATTGGGCCGATGCTCATCGACGACCCCTAGAGTTTGCTATCGGCGACCATGTATTCCTTAGGATCTCGCCTAACCGCGGCATCATTCGCTTTGGCGTGCGGGGAAAGCTTAGTCCTAGGTATATAGGGCCGTTCGATATCCTGGAGCGAGTAGGAGATGTATCCTATCGTCTTGCTCTTCCGTCGTCGCTAAGTGAGGTGCATGATGTATTCCATGTGTCCCAATTACGACGGTACGTATCGGACCCGAGCCATATCCTGGATCATTCGGAACTGGTTGTTGGTACCAAGCTTTCGTATGAGGAGAAGCCCGTGTCTATATTGGACCGGAGAGAGAAGATACTCAAGAACAAGACTATTAACTTAGTCCGTGTTGCTTGGGGTCATCACTCTCTAGGTGAGTCAACGTGGAAGCGTGAGGACGATATCCGATCGCGATATCCCTACATGTTTGACTCATAAGGTATAATGTCTTCCTTATGCCTTCCGTCCTTGCTTGCATGCGTGATTGTTTGATTGACTGCTTAGTATAGCTTGCATATGAATAGTATAACTTGTCCTTATCTCTCTAGCCTCTTGATTAAATTTCGAGGACGGAATTCTTTTAAGGGGGTAGAGTTGTAACACCCATATTCTGAATACGTATTTTGTTAAGCTTGCATGTATTTCAGACCTGTATTTATTTTCTCGGATTTTGGCATGTACTTACAATTGGCTTGACTTACAGATTTTGGTTTTCTCGTAAAACAGGTTTTGGCATGACTTGGTTTTATTTTGTGGAGGAGAATTGGTTTGGTTTGGTTTGGTTTAGTTTGGTTTAATATGCATGGAACACTTTAGCCTATGCTCCACCCTCAACACAACACAACCACCCTCATTAAAACCCTACCAACCTTTTCTCTCTCCTCTTTATTTTTTCATTTACTTCTCCATCTCCTTCTTCTTCCTTCCTCTACATAACTCACCATCACTCATAGGCAAGTGCACCTTGCCACCACATGAGAACCATATTTTATTTGTTTATTAGCTAGATTAGGCCATGGTGATCAACATTAGAACTTAATATTTTGTGATTTGGAGTCTCCATTGTTCTAGATCTAGGTTTTAACTATTTTTGGATTTATATGGTTTTGATCTATTTTGGTTGGATTTTTGTGGGTTTTGATGCTTCCATGTGGAAGAGAATTCAATTTTACTCAAGTTAGAACTTTAAAAATCTAGATTTGGCTTTGATTTGACAAAGATATGAAGAATTGAAGTTTTGGAGTTCTTGGAGTTCTTCTCGGGTTGGAGGAGCAGACCTCTCGGCCTGCGCTCTTTAGCGCAAAGCCGATTGCGCAGCTCACCCTTTGGTGAACTGCGCATCCCCTCGGCCAGCGCATTGCGCTGAGCTGAACTACGCTGGCGCTTCTTAGCCCAGCATTCCCTTTCCCCTTGCGCGCTTGACCTATGCGCAATCCACTCATGCGCAATCCATTTCTGCGCAATCCACTCCTGCGCAATTTACTCCTATGCAGTTCACACCTGCGCAGTCTGTTCCTGCGCACTCCACCCCTGTGCAGTTCACTCCTGCGCACTTGGCCTATGTGCCATGTGCCCCTGCGCCATCTGCCCCTGCGCACTTGACACCCTGCGCAGCTGACACCCTGCGCAATCCAACCCCTGACCCCTTGCGCAAACCATTGGCTCTTGGAGTTTTGGTTTTATTTCTTTAAGCTTGGCTCTTCTATGGCCCTATATATTGATATTTTATTAGATATTTTACGCCTATTTTATATCCTTACGCCTTTTGTCATGAACTTAATTTTACCTAATATGTTTGGAATGACTATTGTACATGGCATGGTATGAAAAGGAACTAGCATAACACGACAGTGACCCGTAGTGGTGCACTCCTGACATGACCAACCTGACATGATAGTGGCCCGTCGTGGCGCACTCCTGACAAGTACCCTGACATAATTTATCTTGATGCTGTTGCGACGGCTAACTTGACTCGTATAATCAACTTGACACCGTGGGTGTTCCTGCTTGCTTGCTTGTGCAATCCACTTGTCTTGTCGTGTATCATGTCTAGGACGTGACTTCCTGGTTCCCACGGTCAGGGATTCATACTGAATATGGATTAGGCTAATGACTAGATCAAACTATAGTTCATGGAGAATTTCCAGTCACAGGCAATCTCGTTATCTGGGCGCTCTTAATTGGACTTGTAGCTTGCCGATGAGTAGAGCACATTTCCAGCGCACTGTCATGTGTTGCACCCTCTAAGTCACCTAAGGGTATATCGTCTCCGGGGCGATGTACCCAACCATACTCTCAACCCGCGAAAGGATAACTGGATGGTCTGCAGGGCTTGGGACTGGGAAATTCTCATTGCATCTTGTTAGTAATTAAGGCTTGTGATAACCCTAGTTAGTTAAGTAGCAAGCCGTAGTAATTGCTTGGCCGCTTGTGAATGGATGGAGTCCAGCCTTGTCTAAGTCTTGTCTAGTCCCTGTACCTGGCTACTCTTGTACATGCTTGTTCTACTTATTATTAAACAATAAATGGGTAGAGACAGAGTGCTATTCAGGCGAAGGGTTACAACCCCGGTCCTTGTTTGGTTTACGGGTTGTAACCTGGCTCCCAGAATGGTTCCACGTCCCTAGTCGTTTATTGCCCTGACGTGCTCTTTATTACTTGTACTTTTCTTTTATTTTCTTATGTTCTGATATGCTGGCTTTTGTTCTTATTTCGTGGCCTCCCTTGTGGCACTTGCTCTTTCTGGGGTTTGACCCAGCTGGTTTTGTGTGGCCAGATTTCGGAGCAGCACCCGAGGATCTACCGAACCTCCAGCCCGATGGTGGCGACTAGAAGGAACCCGGGCTACGAGTGGGTTTTCTATTTTGTTTCGCTCACTCTATTGTAAAGTTATTCTTTTGAGGCGTTTAGCCGACGAGCACCTGTTAGCTCGATGCACTTTACTTACTGTCTGCCTGCGGGCTGTAAACATGATTAACAAATCCTCGGGTTGATCATGTATGACTTAATTCTTGCTAGTCCCAGCATTTTGTACGACTAGCTTCATGATCAGCTGATATGTAATATTTGGGACGCCTTTTATTGTATATTTGGTGGTTAAACATCTTGTGATTATATTATTTTTGCTTGAGATTGAGACAGTAGGCTTGACCATAAGAGACCGTTGGCTTGTAGTAAACTCTCATATCTAGACAGCCGTGACCGTATAGTTGAAATGTATTCTATTTCAATATACGTAGCTGGCTGTGTACGCCCCCGCTCTCCAGTATTCTGGTTCTGGGGCGTGACACAATTTCTTTTACAACTAGGGTTTCATCCATAATGCCCAAACAAGAAGAAGAAAAATAAAGTAGGGTTTGAAAAAAGAGATCGGAGAAATTAGAAGAGAGCAAAAAATCAAAATAAACTAGGTTTGCAAAAATTGATGTTCTAGTTTTTTTTTTCTTCTTCTTGTTGTTCTTCTTCTTCTTGTGAGGAATGGAGAGTGAGGAAAGAAACAAAAATTATAACACTTATCTTTTATACCTACCACTTGGATAGCCCTGAGTAATTTTTTCAGTGGCAAACTTGTAAATAATGAAAAACTAACACTTGGACAGCCCTGAGTAAAATGTGATGTGCCCTTATAATTTACCTTAATTAACTACTTTACATGTAAACATTAAAAAAAAATCTCCATCAATTTTATAGTATTTAATGAGACTGTCATGTGTAAATATCATTTTGAAGTATAAATTATCATTAATTGAGGTTATGAATGAGACTTGGAAAGAGTAGATGATATCCCTCCTTATTTTTTTTTAGGTTAATTAGACAATGGATTCCATAAATATTCAAAAATTATCGTTCTAGTCCTGAAGATGTCCAGCTTAGAATTTGTATTCTAAAATGACAGTCGCCTCGTGTTGACCATCGAAAATATATTAATTGTTTGGAGGAAGACGAGATCTTGTAGAATAGTATTTTTATTCATGTATTTCATCATATGGCAAGGGCCATATATATAGGGCTAATGGACAACCCAAGGGTCATGAGTTACATAATCCAAGGGTCATGAGTTACATGATCCCAAGGGTCATGTGTAACTCATGACATAATGATGAATAGAGATAATGTTTCATAACACTCCCCCTTATTCATCCATTTCCTTGGATCCACTTATGAAATACTTCAGGATTCAATAAGCTAATGGGGTGGATACTACTGGATCCAGAGTAAACTTAGTTTGCCTCGTTAAAAACCTTGGCTGTGGAAAATCCAGTGGGAAAAACCATCAGTCCTAAGGAAAAAGAGTACAATCCTATAGTTTTACTCCCCCTGATCTATACAAGCTTCAGGCTTGCAGGTCTTTTAGTTGTCTCATCCCTATTCCTCTTACAAGTTTTACAAAAGTACATCGTGGCAGTATTTTGGTAAACAAATCTGCTAAGTTATTACAAGATTGAATTTGTTGTACTTTGACTTGTCCCTTCTCTTGAAGGTCGTGCGTCCAGAAGAATTTGGGGGATATGTGCTTCGTCTTGTCACTCTTCATGTATCCTTTCTGAAGTTGAGCTACGCATGCTGCATTATCTTCAAAAAGGGTAGTAGGCTCAAGTTCACCAGTCTTCAGGCCAGTAGATGCCAAAATGTGCTGAATGACGGAGCGAAGCCAAACACACTCCTTGCTTGTTTCATGGATTGCCAGGAGTTCAGAATGGTTTGATGAGATAGCCACACTGGTCTGTTTGACGGACCTCCAGGAGATAGCCGTACCACCGAAAGTAAACACAAATCCAGTTTGTGATTTCTCTGTGTGGGGATCTGATCTATAACCTGCATCTGAATAACTAAGTAAAGTGGAAGACCCACTATTCGGGTAATATAGTCCTAGGTCTATAGACCCTTGGAGGTAGCACAGAAGATGCTTCACTCCATTCCAGTGGCGCTTTGTGGGCGCTGCACTGTATCTGGCTAATAAGTTAACTGAAAACGCTATATCAGGACGCGTACAGTTAGCCAGATAGAGTAGTGCCCCAATGGCACTTAGGTAAGGTACTTCAGGACCTAATGGTTCCTCCCCCTCTTCTAGTGGACAAAAAGGGTCCTTCTTTACGTCCAATGATCGAACGACCATTGGTGTACTAAGGGGATGGCATTTATCCATGTGGAATTATTTAAGTAATCTTCGTGTATATGTAGATTGGTGTAACAGGATACCACCCTTTAGGTGTTCGATCTGTAAGCCAAGACAATACTTTGTTTTCCCTAGGTCTTTCATTTCAAAAGTTGTCTTAAGGCTTTCAGATATCTCAGTGATCTCTGCAGGAGATCCAATGAGATTTAAGGTCGTCGACATAAAACGGCGACTATAACAAATCCTGTTCCCGATCTTTTTATAAAGATACACGGGCAGACTTTATCATTAGTAAATCCTTGCGTAGCAAGAAACTCACTTAGTCTATTATACCACATTTTTCCTGATTGTTTAAGACCGTACAATGATCTTTGTAACCTTACAGAATAGGTGTCCCGAGGTCTATCTGTTTTCTCTGGTGAAATTTTATATCCTTCAGGGAGTTTCATATAGATATCTTTATCTATATTGCCATAAAGATATGCAGTCACAACGTCCATGAGCTGCATTTCTAGGCTTTTCAGAGAAGAGAGGCTGATCAGGAATTTGAAGGTATTCCCATCCATGACCGGAGAATATGTTTCTTCATAATCTATTCCCGGTTTCTGGGAGAAACCTTGCGCTACAAGGCGTGCTTTGTAGCGCACAACTATGTTGTGTTCATTTCTTTTTTCTTGTGAAGATCCATTATATCCCACAGGTTTTACACCTTCAGGTGTTTGGACTACTGGTCCAAAGACTTCGCGTTTCAAGAGTGAGTCCAGCTCTACTCCTATTGCCCTCGTTCCACTTTGGCCAATCGCCTCTGCGTTTATATTCCGCTAGAGACCGTGGATCGATGTCATCGTCATTTTCAGTGACGTGAACGGCAATATTGAACGAAAAATCGTCGTCGACGACTATGCTTTTTCTGTTCAGTACCTCTCCAGTACGTACATAATTTAATGATATTTCTCCTGTTTGTTCCTCTTCAGGGGAAACTAGGGGGAGAGGTAGCTGATCTGAGCTCAGCATCCTGTGTTGGGATCTTCTTAATTTCTCCATGGTTTTTTCTTTTACGAGGGACTTTGTCTCTCGAACCTGGGGTGGGCGTCCTCTTTTTAATTGAGGTACTGCCATTTCTGCTGTCGGCGGATTGCATCCATCTTTAGGATGTCAATCCTAGCTGGCGTGTTGGCAGCAGGGACGTGTGATCTGACAATCTTCTGGTTGTCAGTAAATGTATCCGGAAGTAGATGTACAGTGTTCTGAAGATGTAATATCTTCAGGATCTCATCTTCACATTGACTTGTACGCGGATCAAAATGAGACAAAGTTTTTGTGTCCCAAGAAATTGTCTTAGAAGCTTCTGGCTTCTTAGACTGTGTGCCCAGTTTAGGAAATAATCCTTCATCAAACTCACAGTCATCAAGACGTGCCTTAAATACGTCACCCGTCATGGGTTCTAGTATCTAATTATAGAGGGTGAGTCAAACCCAACATAGATACCTAATCGACGTTGTGACCCATTTTGGTCCTCTGTGGGGGAGCTATGGGGACGTAACAGCACAACCAAAAACTCTCAAATGTGAGATATTTGGAGGTGAACCATAAGCGAGCTGCATCGGAGATAGAATATGACCTCCAGAAGGCCGTATTCTAATAAGTGATGCGGCATGCTATAGCATGACCCCAAGCTTCCACAGTCAACTGTGACTGCATCAACAATGGACGAGCAATCCATTGTAATCTCTTAATAAGAGATTCTGCTAACCCGTTCTGGGTGTGAACATGAGCTACAGGATGTTCAACTTCGATGCCAGTTGCTTGGCAATAGTCTTGAAAAACCTGTGAAGTAAATTCACCCGCATTATCAATTCTTAACTTTTTGATATGGTTATCGGGGAAATGAGCCCGCAACTTAATTATTTGTGCCAATAGCTTAGAAAAAGCTAAGTTGCGGGTGGACAAAAGGCACACATAAGACCATTTAGTAATGCATCTATAAGTACCATAAAGTACCTAAATGGACCACTTGCGGGGAATAGGTCCACAAATGTCTCCATGAATTCTCTCTAAGAAGCTAGGAGACTCTAGTCCCACTTTCAAAAGGGATGGTCTTGTTATAAGTTTTCCTTGAAAACAAGGTAGACACGAGTAATCATACTTCTGAAGAATCTTCAGGTTCTGCAGGTTGTGTCCACTGGATTGGCTCATGATTCGTTTCATCATAGCTGATCCTGGGTGACCCAGTCTATTATGCCAAAGTTTAAATTTTGGCGATGAATGACACTTCTGGTGCACAATCATGTTAGCTTCTGTTGATTGAATATGAGTATGATAGAGACCCGACGGGAGTCCCTTGAATCGTTCTAAGATAGTTTTTGAACCATCTTTTAGACGAGTAACATACAGATATTCTGTCTCATTTATTTCATTTGTTTCTAAGTGATCCGTTTAAACGAATGTCCTTGAAACTTATGAGGTTCCTATTTGATTTAGGAGAGATAGTGCATCTTTTATTATTAGTCTTGTTTTATTTGGGGGAGCAATATAATTGCTTCACCAGATCCTTCTATTATGTTTGATAGTCCTGATATCGTAATAACAGGACCGTCATAATCATATAAGCTATAAAATAGCTTTTTTTTCTCGAAGGATTGTGTGCGTCGAGGCGCTATCCACAAGGCATTCACACTTCATCTATAGATCTATGGAAAAAAAAATAACAACAAACAATTGTAATTAAAACAACAGTTTTGAAAAAAAAATTCTCTTATATCGATCGACGGACCGATATAGAGAAGTCAATAAGTTGCTTGCAAAAATGCATAATTTATAAATACAATTTGAGCCAAAAAAAATAATATTTGGTCATCCCCTTTCGGTAGCTCTACGTGAATATGATCAGGCGGGAAAATGAGGGAGGAGGGTCACCGGGGACCTCTTAAGAACCAAGCCCCAAGTTCTTTCTGACATCATACCCAAATAGGTGAGCCTATTCGGAGAGACTTCGTAAAATTTTCTTTGTCAAATGTAAGAATAAATCATTTTTCAAGAATTTAAAAGAGAAGCATAATATGAAAATGCGGCAACAAGTTTTTTTAAAAGCAGGAAATAAGATAATGGCTCTAGTCGAGTAGGTCGTCGTTCTCGAAATCTTCCGCCGAGAACTGAGTAGACGGCTGCTTTTCTACCAGATTTGTTTCAATTTGAGACTTCTGGCTCGCTTGATACAGATCTTGTAGATGTCGTGGGGTGCGACAGTTTCTGGACCAGTGTCCAGTCATGCCACATTTTGGCATTTGTCCTCCCAATTTTTCTTGGGAATGGACATCAGTTCTGTGGTCTTCTTCCACTTCTTCTTTGCCCCACTTTTGCTGCTCTGGGGATGAAAGTTGTTCTTGGGTGGACTTCTGGCCGGCCCTTCTGGGCATTCCCCATGTTAGATCTGTCCTTATTTTTCTTCTTCTTGGAAGAAAAATGAGCTTCTGGGAGATGAGCTGAGCCTGCAGGGCGTAGGTTATGAGTGGCCAAGAGAAGTTCTCTGTTTTGCTCTGCCATCATCAGGTGGAGTGCAATTCAGAGTACTTTGTGAACTTTCGTTCACGGTACTGTTGCATGAGGATTGCGTCCTTCTCGTGGAAGGATGTATATGTTTTTTCCAACATGCGATACTCCGAGACTTCTTCACACACACACTTCAGGCGTGAGGTGATATTATGGAGAGCTGAGTTGTACTCAGCTACGGACTTAAAATCCTGAAGTCGAAGGTTTTCCCACTCATACCTTGCACGTAGGAGGATTACATCTTTTTGATGTTTATAGCGGTCCTCCAGTGCAGTCCACAATTCCTTTGGGTCTTCTACAGTGAGGTATTCGGCCTTCAGGGTCCGATCAATGTGTCTCCTGATGTAGATAATGGCTTTCGCCTTATCTATATCAGAGACGTTCACTGTAGAAACAACCACAGCAGTGTCTGCTGTATTTTCCGTACCAGTGGTCGGAGCCGATGGAAGAGGAGTTGAAATTGTGGCTAATAAGCCCTGGGCACGTAAGTGGAACTTCAGGTCCACGTGCCAGCTCAAATAATTTTTTCCAGCAGCATCTAGTACTTCGAAATCGACACTCGCTATTTTGGCCATTTTATCTATCATGTGAAAAACATGCATAAATTAAAATTAAATATTTATGCGAGAGTCTCGAAGACAATTGAACAAGAACAACCAAATTTATATTCTAACAACAATGGCAAGAGATTATACAAACATGTACAAATAGAAAGTTGGTGTACACAGAATAACTATTCAGCAAGAACTGAGTTTACTGTAGAATGCAAATTAAACACATTCAAACAAACTGCCTCATGCCTTTCATGTTGAGCATAGAAGTTCAACAAGCACACAAGGATTTGAGAGATGATTTTAGGTAACTGAATAGAAAGAGTTTACGAATTCTTAATTGCAACAGGCAAATTCAGACTAGAACTGAAAAAACCATCTTACAACTCACAAAATAATCAGCATAAAAATTTCACAACATGTAATTATACCAATAGCTCAGAACGTAGGAGTAGAAATACAATGGATAACGCATGAAAAGGTTTAGGAATTACTAGTTTTTTTTTTTCTTTCCTTTTTCCTTATATATTACTCTCCTCCTCTTAGCAAGATAAAGTGGGATAAGTTTAATATGCTCAAACGTGAGCATTAGCACACTGGTTGAACCATGCAGTAGTGAGTGGAAAGGTCCTGGGTTCGAATCCAGGGAGTGGACGAATTTTTTTATTTTTGAAGATTCAAAAAATAATGGTTCAGTCCTTATTGATTCAAAAATAATTGTGTACTGATATAGCCCATTACACATCACCATTTATATTTTCATGGGTTCAAATATAAATAATACTTTCTTTAGAACAAATAAATAATATCTTTCAAATCTGAATTTCAGAAAACTATTGTGTGCATGAATGCAAACGCATGTGAACCTTCATGAAAACTGTAAATTTTTTTTTTATACGGTGACAATTAGCCCAACTTGGTTTATTGGCAAAATGTTGGGGAACCAGTAGAAAATTCAGTAATGCTATTTTTTGTTGGAGAGTAGCAATAAAATATCACTCTTAGGTTGTTAGATATATATTGCTAATTCATCCAAACAATTATTTGTAAAAAAAAATTTAAAAAGTGTTACCCCCCTTTGGTCGGATCGACTAGGGAAAACTGAAAGATGACGTCGAGATCTGGACGTCGATTCTCCTTGTTTCAGCAGTCGTGCTGATAACGTGTTTGGAGGAAGACGAGATCTTGTAGAATAGTATTTTTATTCATGTATTTCATCATATGGCAAGGGCCATATATATAGGGCTAATGGACAACCCAAGGGTCATGAGTTACATAATCCAAGGGTCATGAGTTACATGATCCCAAGGGTCATGTGTAACTCATGACATAATGATGAATAGAGATAATGTTTCATAACATTAATAAATATTTAAGGGGTTAATTAGACTTAGGATCCTATAAACATTCTTGTCTTTCTTCATTTCTATTGATTCAAAAATTTTATTAATAGATTTTGGATGGTCAACACAGTCAACCGTCACTCATGACCCAAATACTAAGCTGGACATCTTTATGAGCCAAACCTTAATTTTTGAATGTCTATGGGATCCAAAGTTCAATAACCCTAAAAAAAAATTCTATATGTAATCGCCTAGTTAACCTTTTAAATTTAGTGAAGAATTTTAATTACTATAGATAGGTAAGGACATATTTGAAATAAAAAATTTGGTTAAATTTTAATTTGATACCTTCAAATATTCAAGTTTTTCAACTTGTTTTCAAACATTAATATTAGACAACTTAATACTTCAATTATAATTGTACAACTAATACTCAAATAGTAACGAAAAAAATCTTAAATGACAAAAAACTACTCTCATTTGTGGCCACTTCAAATACCGCCAGTGGGAGGGGAGGGATAATTTGGTAAAAAAATTATTTTTGTTCAAACGAAAAAAAATTAACCCTTAAGTGATGGAAGATATCGACTTGAAAATATTTAATAGTTGATAATAGTGATTGATATGATATTAAAATTTAGGTTATCAAATCAAAAAAATTAAATAGTTGAAGGTAGCAAGTTAAAATTGTGCCTAAAGATTTATATCCTATGTATAGATAAACGAATAACTTGAGATGCTCCTAACAAACAACAAGATTCGGGAAACATATATCCAAATAAGAAACAATTTAGGGGCTATATCTAAAAACCCTATTAAATTAAGAAGCCCTCATCATCCACCCACCCTTTCAAGAAAAGTCATCCTCCCCAGCTTTTTCCTACGTGGCAATGCCTACCAACTACTCTTTTGCTTTCTTTTCCTATGTTTTACTTTCATTCCACTTTCCTTCCTTCCCATATCATTCATGGGATTAGCAATAGTTATTATTCATAGTGCTTTGTACCATTTGGTGCTTTATTCATAAGGGCTTGTACCAAATATTCCCCACCACTGGCCATCTTTAATTTAACAGCTCCTCAAGATTTCAAAATCCAGATGCCGCACCAACCCCCCCCCCCCCCCCCCCCCTCCCCCCCCCCCCCCTCCCCCCCCCCCCCATATATATATATATATATATATATAATTATATATATATATATATATATACAAAAGTCTTCCTTAGAAAATCTCCTAAAAATTTCCTCACTCTTTAATCTTAATACGGAAATGCTTCTTGCCCGCAGGCGGGCCAGCCCGCCCGCCTGCGTGGCACTCTTCCATTGGCCCCCCCCTGTTAGCATGGGGCCCAGCCATTGACTGGCCAATGGAAGAGGGCCACGTGGCGGGCGGGCTGGCCCGCCCGCGGGCCAAATAGCAGTCCCGATCTTAATATTAATATTAATATTAATATTAATATTAATGTTAATGTTAATACTAAATTTTTTTTTTATTTTTAAATTAATGTTAATGTTAATATTAATGTTAATGTTAATGTTAATATAATTTTAATCTTAAGTTTAATATTAATTTTAGTGTTTAATGTTATATTAACATTAATATTAACATTAAATTTAAGATTAAAGAGTGAGGGGGTTTTTAGGAGGTTTTCTAAGGGGGCTTTTGATCCGCTTCCACATATATATATTATATATATATATATAATATATATATATATATATTATATATATATATATCATATATATATATATTTTTTTTTTTTTTTTTTTTTTTTTCTCTCCATATATATATATATATATATATATATATATATCTATATATGTATTATCTATATATATATATAGTGGGAGCGTTCGCCACAATTACCTTATATATATACATATATATACAATTACCTTATATATATATAGATATATATATATATATATATATATCTATATATATATATATATATTATATATATATTTTCTATTTTTTTTTTTTTTTTTTTTTTTTTTTTTTTTTTTTTTTTTTTTTTTTTCTAAGGGCAACCACCCTTTTGCTAGGTGCTGCCCAAATGTTTTCTATTACCTTTGCCATCATTTTTTTTTTACTTGGGACTAGCCCAAGCAAATGTTATAAACCAACTTTTGTTTCTTTTTTCTCTCTCCCTCTACTCCTTTCTTTTCTTCCATCAACTCTTTTCTTCTCTCCCCAACTCTAGGTCAAAGAATTTAACCCCAAGTTTTTTTTCCAACCAACATTTTTTTCCAAATTTTTCTCTCAACTCTAGGTCATTGAATTTTATCCCAAATTTTTTCCTCGACTCTAGTCATTAACTCTCTCATTTATTGGTAAGTCATCGAATTATATATGTTTAATGTTTTTAAACATGAATTTCACACATATAAAAAGTTAAATTAAGTGTTTAATGTAGAAAAATATTGAACATGGAACAACCGGGATCATCAAATGTTGTATACTCTCTTTCCGCCACGTCCGAAGAACACTTTGATGCATCAGAAGCCCTCTTGGTAACTAAATTTTAACTTTTGATCGGATGAAAAAAATCAGGTTGTGACACAGAGGACTGTCACCTCTCTGGCAGTCCCGATCATAGATTAGGACTGCCAGAGAGGTGGCAATCCTTCACATATCTAGGATTGCCAGGGGCCTGACAGTCCTACATATGTGAAGGACTGCCACCTCTCTGGTAGTCCTAATCTATGAAACCTATTTGCTTTATGATGTTGTCTAATTGTATTAACTTTAAGTTCTATTGTAGGACTTGAGATCTTCTGATTTTACGGTACCTGCTCCAATTGCAGTCAATGTAGCCCATTATTCTGGACCGATCTTTGTTTTGAATCAAGCGAGGGTGCGGTACATTGGTGTCAGAAGTTGGACGAAAAATAACATAGTTCTAATGATATCCAGATCGGCCCGAAATCGTCCGGGACGACAAACTGTGGGGCTGACCACTACGACGTCGAAATCGACTAAGTATGGATATATTTACAGTTTGACATTTTGTATATGGAGACCAACTTTTGTATACAGTGAAATATGAAGTTCAGTATGTTATATGTGTTTACCTGTGTGCTATCTGTGTATATGTGTCTACCTGTGTGCTATCTGTGTTATATGTGTTTACATGTGTGCTATATGTGTTTATTTGTTTACATGTGTGCAAGTATGTGTGGCAAAAATACAATTGTTAAAGTAATCCGATCCAGTATCAGGATTGCCACCCCCTGGCAGTCCTATTTGTAAGTCTCTGTGATGAGAGTTTTTCAAACTCTCTATCACAGAGTTTCAATTAGGACTGCTACCCCCTGGCAGTCCTACACAAAAGGAGGACTGCCAGGGTGCTGACAGTCCTAATGAAACTTATTGTTATATAAATGGCCATTCTCTTGTGTTTTAGCACGAGATGGCCATTCTTCGTGTAATTTAGCACGGTGAATGGCCATTCTCCGTGTAACTTAGCACGGAGAATGGCTATGCTCTGTCCAGTATCAGGACCCCACCCCCTGGCAGTCCTAATTGAAACTTGCTGTTACAGCAAGTATCAATTAGGACTGCCAGCACCATGGCAGTCCTACTTCAATGTAGGACTGCCAGGGGGGTGACAGTCCTATTTGTAAGTCATTGAATTAATTTGTTTGCGATTCTAAATTTCGACAAAAGTGCTAAAACGGAGGTCCAAACATCATTTTTTCGATTCTAAAATTTCGGTAGGCCGCTAACGAAGAATCGATTAATCTCAGGCTCCTAGAAGATACGCTCATTTTGCGACAAATCGGGCCTCGTTTCGACCTCCCAGTCAAAAGTTATGGCCCTCTAAAGTTTTAACTGCCCATAAAATGCACTAAATGACCATTCTCTCGTCTTAATTTACACGGAGATGCCATTCCCAGTGTTAAAACGTAGGAGAATGACTATTCTCTGTGTCAATTACAACACGGGAGAATGACCATTCTCCGTGCTAAATTACAGAGACTTACAAATAGAACTGCTACCCCCCTTGGCAGTCCTACATTAAATTAGGACTGCCAGGGTGCTGGGCAGTCCTAATTATACTTGCTGTAACAGAAAGTTTCAATTAGGACTGCCAGTCCTAGTTCAATGTATGACTGCTAGGGGGTGGCAGTCCTGATACTGGATCAGATAGCCATTCTCCGTGCTAAATTACACGAAAAATGGCCATTCTCCGTGCTAAATTACACGGAAATGGCCATTCTCCGTGCTAAAATACAGGAGAACGGCCATTTATATAACAACAATTTCAATTAGGACTGTCAGCACCATGACAGTCCTCCTTTTGTGACTGCCAGAGGGTGGCAGTTCTAATTGAAACTCTCTGTGACAGTTTCAAACTCTCATCACAGAGAGTTATAAATAGGACTGCCACCCCCTGGCAGTCCTACACTTAAGGACTGCCAGGGTGCTGACAATCCTATTTGAAACTCTCTGTGACAGAGAGTTTCATTTTGAAACTCTCATCACAGAGGGTTTTCATTAGGACTGCCAGGACCCTGGCAGTCCTACATAAGTGT